>BLSH010481424.1:417786-430393 GCA_018402905.1 Glandirana rugosa
TTTTTTTTTTTTTTTTTTTTTTTTTAAATTTCATGAGCTGCTATAGTTAATGCCTATGAAAAAAAATTACAGTACACTGTCACCAAAATAAAATAAAAAAACAATGGCACCCCCCCCCCCCCAAAAAAAAGAAAGCATTGTAAAAAAATATATAAATTGTAAAAAAAATTATAAAAAATGAATTTTAAAAAATAAAATCATGAAAAAAAAAATGAAAATTAAAAACTGACAGTCCTCATCAGCGCCTCCTATCAAAGCCCATCAGTGCTGCATATTAGTACCACTGTCACATGACATTAAAAAAAAGTATCCGTAATTGATATCGTCGAGTACTTTAAATTTTTTTTTTTTTTTTTTTTTTTTTATCGGTACTTGGTCTTAAAAAAGTGGTATCGGGACAACCCTACCAAGTACATTTCATATCCACACTTCACCTCTGTTTTTTGTTTGTGTTTGCCTTCAGCAAGTGACATGCATGCTCAATTGGGTTGAAATCAGGTGATTGACTCGGCCATTGCTGAATATTCCACTTCTTTTCCTTCAAAAGCTCCTGAGTTGCTTTTGCAGTGTGTTTTGGATCATTGTCCATCTGTACTGTGAAGCACCGTCCAATCAACTTTGTTGCATTTGACTGAATCTGGGCTGACCATATATTTTTAAACACTGCAAAATACATCCGGGTGCACTGGGCCAACAATGACCAAGTGCCGCTGGAGGCCATGCATGCCAATGCCATCAGACTGTCTTCACCACAGATTTACAGATGACTTTGTGTGCTTTGGATCATGAGCTGTTCCAAGCTTTCTCAATGCTTTTTTTTTTTCATTCTGGTACAGATTAATCTTCATTTCATTCATCCAAAGAATGCTTTTCCAGAACTGGTCTAGCTTTTTAGATGTTATTTTAGCAAAGTCTAATCTGGCTTTTCTATTCTTCAGGCTTACGAATGGTCTGCACCTTGTGGTGAACCCTCTGTATTTGCTTTTGTGAAGTCTACTCTTGATTGTAGACTTTGACAATGATACGCCCACCTCCTGAAGAGTGCCTTTCACTTGTCTGGATGTTGTAAATGGGTTTTTCTTTACCATAGAGAAGATCCTGCAATCATCCACCACTGTTGTATTTCGGGGACATCCAGGCCTTTTTATGTTGCTGAGCTCACCAGTGCGTTCTTCTTTCCTCAATGTACCAAACTGTTGATTTGGCCGCTCCTAATGTTGCTGCTATCTCTAAAGGATTTGTTTAGTTTTTGAAGCCTTACAATGACTTGTTTCACTTGCGGGGACAGCTCCTTTGAACGCAAGATGAGGTTCACAGCAATAGATTCCAAATGCAAATACCAAACTTAGAACCAACCTGCTTAATTGACGAAGAAATAATGAAGAGTAGCCCACACCTTGCCATGAAACCGCTTTTCATTCAATTGTCCAATTTCTAGAGCTGTAATTCCCAAACCCTTTTTCCGATTTGGATGCACATACCCTCAAATTAAACCTGAGAATGTGCACTTTCAGCCCAAATCCATTATATAACTATAGCTTGAATATGTTTGGTAAATACCTGATGGGAAAAAAAAAACTAAAATTGTGCCTGTGTCCTATCTATCTATCTCTATATCTACGTGTGTGTGTGTGTGTGTGTGTGTGTGTGTGTGTGTGTGTGTGTGTATATGTATGTATATATGTGTGTGTGTATATGTGTATATATATATATATATATACCTAACTGTATGTTGCTTTTTTGTAGGGTCACCTTTTATATACCTGTTCATTTTGCGTTTAAGCACTGTTAAAGAACTAGTCTCCATACTTATCTGTTCAATGGTCTGGCACCCGCATCTTCTGAGTGCTGGTCTTGAGGCCTCTTCATTGGCCGGCGGGAGATGACATCACTTATGCGCATGTGCAGGAGGCTGCCGTCCTGGTACTTAGACTGGCCCGGCACTATAAGCTGAGCTGCGCATGTGGAGAAGGCAAGTAGGGGCATTTTATTGCAGAAGAGACATGCGTTTTCTGCAATAAAAGCTTACCTGCTTGCAGTTTTTTTTACAGCAGGGCTTTAGTTTCGCTTAGTGTTCTCTTGCAAGGAAGACCTTTTTAAACACTTTACCTTCTTTTCTAGGACTCCGCTGCACTATGCCGCTGCTAATGGCAGCTACCAGTGCACAATGACTCTGGTGAACGCTGGCGCTAGTATTAATGTGGCAGACTATAAAGGCTGCACTCCCCTACACTATGCTGCTGCTTCAGATACCTACAGGAGGTGAGTACCTGTTTTTAATACATGTTTAATAGCTTGTTTACCTGAATAGTGAAAGTGTGTCTCCGACTGCCGGGACCTTTACTTGGTATCTTGCTTGGCACCACACTTTTGCATGATTGCTGCAAGGCTGGCCATTTTGAAGAAAAGTTTCTCAGCTCATACCTATGAAAAGACCATCCACTATTCATCTGCTGCTTAAGAATTATTGGCAACAATGTAGTAGGAGGGCCTGTATAAACCCATTTTTGTTTGTATTGATTTAGACAGACCCTCACAATACACAGCTGTTGGAAAAATGTGATCTATCACGTTTGTACAGCTTCGGGTGAACTGATTAGGAAGATCTTTACTAGGGTAAGATTAGGATCTGAGGCGTTCTATGCATTATTTTACTGTTTGAACATTCTCTAGCTAACTTGCATTCATTAGACCTCAGGGGAGTAGATCCAGCCTCCAGAAAGTTGGGCATTGTGCTAAAACAAAGCATTTCTGTTATGCTGGCTATACTCAAGCCTAGCAGTCAGTGTGTTTTCCTGTTAGCACATTCTGGAACGTCAAATTTTATACAAAACTTAAAGTGGATGTAAACCCTCTATATACCCAGTGAAGTAACAGCCTCAGATTATACACAGAGATGTAACAAATCTCCCTACATACGTTTTTTACATCTAAGGCCCCTTTCACACAGGCGGATAGCATTCAGTTTTCAGCTGCGGATAGATGAAGTTATCTACTGCAGCTATACTCAGACAATGCTAAATGCAGTTTGTGAATGGGGCCATTGAAAAGCAACAGTTTGTTACATGAGGTTTTGTGCGATTAGAACTAATAAATTTGACTGCGTCCAGGAACGATGTAGAGCAGCTATCTGCACATAACTGCAGGTAATCACAGTGCACTGTGTCCTCTGCAGATAGCGGCAACAAGGAAAGAAAAACCGGAAGCACATCAGAAATGGCAAGAATGTTCCACTGCAGCTAAAAGCAGCCGCATGTAAAGGCACATAATCATGCTAATCGCATTGTACAACTGCAAGTGATCACTGTGCTTGGAGTCTTGGGATTTCAAAATAACTAACATGCTTTTAAACAGCAGCAGAACAGCCTCCCATGTGAAAGAGGCCTATATCTTTGGTCTTCTCCTTGATATACAGTTTAGAAAGTGCACATTCTGTTAGAATTTTCTCTCCCTGGTTCCCCTCTAGGAGGGGATCATTGCTAGACACTGAGACAGCTGATTGGAGGAAAGGCACACACCCCCTCCCCACGTGTGCAGAGGTTGCCTGTTTATAGTTTCGCAGTCTGCTAATCTATTAATAGCAACCTCCTCCAACACACACTTCTATCTCTGGGTCTGGGAGAGCTTGTCAAAAGTTATCAGGCTGATAACAGAGGAGGAGAGCAGGGCAGAGCTACCAGACAGAGCTTTGAAGAGCGATAAGAAAACTCATGAAATTTGAGCTGGGCACATATATCTGTAATCGGTTTTACTTCCACTTTAAAGTGCAACTATGCCCAAAATCAAAAGATGACATATGATAGTCTATCACTAGTATTAAAAGAGAAGTATGGGGTTTGAAATAGAACAGTTATATACTACTCTAAGTGATTTCAGCATTGTTACAATGCTGCATCTGTCTCCAGCCACCTCCTAAGGCCTAGAACTAAGGTATCAAAGACCACCGTTTTGCTCGGTTCTCTGGGCTTCAGTGAGCAGAGTTCAGATGACTTAGTCACCAACTCTCTGATCTGCCCCTCTGATCTGCTGTGAAGGGGACAGGAGCGGCTGTCTCACACTGAGAGGCTGAGCCAGTTGTCAGTCAGGCATCTTCATGCATTCTATGCATTAAATTGAAAAAACGTCTGCTGCAAAATCCCCTAATACTTACCTTAACCTAATCCAGCGATGTGTACAAAAGCAGCGTCTCTCTGCTGTCTACCTCCTCTCTGGGCAGATTGATATCAGCGGGGGCTGCTGTCAATCAAATGCTGGACCCAAGTGAGCAGGAGGCGGGTCCAAGCCACCCTCAGTGTCAAACGTGGACAGGGTGGCTCAAGAGCAAGTACGGGTGCCCCCTTGGAAAGCGGCTTTTCATGGGGGAGCCTGGAGCTCCGGTGGGGGACCCCAGAAGTGGAGGATAGGGGCTGCTCTGTGCAAAACCATTGCACAGAGTAGGCAAGTATAGCATATTTGTTTTAATTAAAAAAAATAAGCTTTTAATTTTTTCTTTAAAGTGAGGATTTCTCCATTTTGGACCAGCTGAATATGAGTCCTAGGAGTACAGATCAAAGTGACGCCTCCATCAATAAAGATGTAAAATCCCACCCCGATTGTGTTTGGCTGGTTAGTGGGCATGGAGAAGGGAGGGAGTGGGTTGTCCTTTTACCACTGTGTATACGCCCAAATGTGTGACTCTATAGTCACATGGGTTACTCGGATGTGTTAAGAGGAAATGCTCAGCGTCGAAACTGCAGTGGGGACATGGTCAGGAGGGGGAGACCGAGAATAGCTTATCAACCAGGTGTTTTTTGCAAAATACAGAAAACCAGACCAGTAGTGACTGTGTATGAACAGCATGTAATACAGTATGCACTGAATTTTTTTTATGATTTGGGCTTAATGACACTTTAACACAGCAGTGTTTTTTGTTTTTCTGAATCCCCTGTTAACTGTTTATTACCTGGTGATCTGGCCAGCAAGTCTATTTTTCACACCAAGCTGTCCAGCCAAAGTGGGAGTTAAACCACCATTTACATGTGCGGGGTGCTTACACTGCTCTGTTTTTTAATTAATCTCTGTAAAACCTTTTTCGCAAAAGGAAAGAATGATTGCTGTAACTGCTTAACCACTTGACGACCGGCCCACAGTAAGGATACGTCCTTTGCCCGACATGAAATACCCCGGTATTTTTTTTTTTTTTTTTTTTTTTTTTCACAGTCGATTCTCTTTTCAGATAAAAGTGGTCCTATAGGCAGAATCGCCATGGGATCACTTCTTCTTTCTATTACAAGGGATGTTAATGTTCCTTGTAATAGGAATAAAAGTGATCATAAAAAAATAACAAAGGGACAGTGTAAAACTAAAAAGAAAAATAAAGAAGAAAAAATTTACAGCGCCCCATCCCTACATGGTCGCATGCAGAAGTGAACACATATGCAAGTCGCGCAGGCATATGTAAACAGTGTTCAAACCACACATTTGGTATCGCCGCAAATATTGGCGCGAGAGCAATAATTCTAGCACAAGGCCGTCTCCTAAAAAAAAAGTGTCGCCTATGGAGATTAGCACTGTAGTTTATCGCCATTCCATGAGTGGGTGCAATTTTAAAGCATGACAGTTATATATATATATATATATATATATAATTTTATTTTTTTTTTTATTCATTAAAGTGTATTTTTCCAGAAAAATTGCATTTGAAAGACTGCTGCGCAAATTCTGTGTGACTTAAATAAATATTGCAGCAATCGCCATTTTATTCTCTTTGGTCTCTGCTGAAAAAATATATAATGTTTGGGGGTTACAAGTAATTTTCTAGCAAAAAATACTGATTTAAACTTTTAAACAAAAAGTTCCAGAAAAGGTCTGGTCTTCAAGAGGTTAAAGGTTAGTTGTAGTTTGGCTTCAGGTTTTATTGACTGGTAGACACAGATGGACTTTACCCAAGTGACTAACACTACTCTGTCCACTGATTTAACATTGCTGCTGTCCTAGGGGGGCTAGGTTGCTTCTCCACAGATACAGTGGAGTGAATGTAGCCACCTTAAGACAGGATGTGTGTTGTTGGCCAGTCACCAATTAAAAATAAAGGAATAAAAGCTTGAAAAAAAGAACTAATGCAACCGCCACATCCACAGTGTGGCTACAGTGTGTTTATGTATATATATGTGTGTGTGTGTGTGTGTGTATGTAGGTTTTGTATGTGTGTGTATCTATAACACACACACACCTATATTTATATTTGTTCGTGTTTGGTTATTCTTTGAATCTGAATATGGTGTAAAAACTCATTTGAGTGTATAATTTCTCTGTGATGGCACAGCAATGTGTGGATCTTTTCCTCCTTGCTGAAAAGCTTTTTTTCTCTTACGTTCACTGACAGACGCAGCTCTTCTTAATTGACACGTGGGTTTTATGTCGTCCTATCAGGAGTGACTAGGCAAAACAGATGCAAAAGCATCAGGGATAGGCTGGCCCCTCCCATGGGGGCCGTCCTCACCTGAGCCCATAAAACCCCCTGCTGGCCAATAGCATTCTGTTTTGTTTGCCTAGTGCAAAGGAGTTGACTGGGTTCCCTTTTGGGACCTGCGTGTTTTTTTCTGCGTGTAATTTTTTCTTTCTGAAGAAGATGAAGACTTCTATCAAGTAGCCGGTCTTGGCATAGAGAGGATATCACGAATCCAAAGCTTTGCCCTGACCGGCCACCTCATGACGACCTACCCTAAAATTGTCAGGGCAGCGTCGCTCAGGGCCCGTTCCGTGCGGGCGGCCTGTGGCTGTTGCCACTTGTGCCCAGTGTCTGGCTTTTGCCTTTCCAGTGGCCTTGGCCAGCAGCAATCCTTCCCGGGACAAGGGGGGTAAGTCTGCTTTGGGTGGCTACACGCAACGCCCGTCGGACTGGTGAGTGGACCCCTCTCCCGCCCTTGGGGGGGGGGGGCGACATCCGGGGCAGTATTTAATTGGTGGTAGCTTTTTCCCTGTCGGGGGCACTTATTTATTGCGTGCCCCCCCTCCCCCCCTGGTCTGCTGCGTTCGCGCGGCGTCGTGCTGTGACTTTAAGGGCCCTGGGACATGTACTGAATCACTAGTTCGCACATTTTTTAAACAGTAACCGCCGCCAATTTGCGGCGGCTGGTTCATGCTGCGTGAGCGCCATTTTCTCCCCGGTGGCAGTTTTTGGTATTACACTCTGTGCATTTCTCCTCAGAGAAGCGCAGCTGCATGTGTGATACAGTCCTCAGGAGCGCCTTTTTTCTCTCACAGCGCTGAAGGGCCACAGGGCTAGAAGCACCAGGTTTGGCTGGCTCCTTGGGGTGTTGTTTTTTGTGGGCTTGTCCTCCCAGGCTCCCTGGGTGGTCTTAGGTGGTGGTGGTGATACGTGGGGGGGGCGTCCCATTCAGGCCTATGTCTGGGGACGGCGACGCGGTGGCTATGGACCCTGCAGCGCCCTCTGAGATGGAGACAGCAGAGCAGCGCTCCGCACAAGCCCCTGCGGTCACTTTGGACCTCTTGCGGGCTCTTTTTGTGGAATTCATTCCAAAAGTTACTGCTACGGCCGCTAAGCGTTTGGCCCCCCATATCTCCTCAGGTGAGGATTCAGATCATGGGGTTGCCATGGGGACCCCCGTGGAACTCTCTGAGGCAATTGTAGCGCCCCTTATTACTAACATTCGCCAGGCTCTGTGCCTTGCTCAGCCTGAGGAGGCGCAGACTTCCACTTATGCCTATGAAGCCTCCTAAGTCCCCTAGGGCTTTTCCCTATGTTCAATTTTTTGAACGGGCTGTTTTTAAGGAATGGGGTTCCCCCAAAAACTCCTTCACTTTGCCTAAGCGTTTTGCAGTGCCCTATCCCTTTGAGGATGCTTTCCTAACACGGTGGGCTTCCCCTTCGGTGGACCCACCGGTGGCCCGTCTAAATAAGGCTACCACCCTTCCTGTGGAGGGCTCGCCCTCTTTAAAGGACGCGGCGGATCGCCGCACGGAAATGGTGTCTAAGGCTATCTTTCAGGTGGCAGGTTTTGCTATGCGGCCATCCTTTGGCCTCAGCAATGTCAGCGCAGTCCCTTTCTGAGTGCCTCTCCTCAGTGTGCAAATATTGGAATTGCAATTGTGCACAGCATGAGTTGCATAAAGTGCAACACGCGGTGGAAGGCCTCCATTATCTGTGCGACTCCCTGCTGGACATCATGACCATGCTGTCAAAAATTTCAGCTTTTGCTATTATCAGACGGGTGTTGTGGCTGAGGTCTTGGTCGGGTGATCAGGCGTCTAAAAAACGTCTCACTGACCTTCCCTTCCAGGGGGGTCGTTTGTTTGGACCACAGCTGAACGAAATCATTAAAGATTTCACGGGGGGGAGAGTCTTTTTCTTCCGGAACCCAAACGGCGGGACTTTCGCCGACGACAGGGTCCCTCTTTTTCTGGGCAGAAGAAGTATTTTCGTGCCTCAGGTACAGCCGGGGCGGGTTCCAAGTCCGGTAAGGCCCCGGCTGGGTCTGTTAAGAGAACCTGGCAACGTAAGCCCGGAAAAGCGGGGGATAAGCCCTCTTCAGCGTGACGGGTTGCCCCCGCCCATATGTCGGGTGGGGGGGGCGGTTATTGGAGTTTGCGGACTGCTGGACAGCTCACATCTCCGATCGGTGGGTCCTGGATGTGGTGTCCACCGGTTACCGGATAGAGTTCAGAACTCTACCCCCGGACAGGTTCTTTCCCTCAAACCTAAGACTTCCGCAAGGGCGTCTGGAGGAACTGTTCAGCGCAGTCCAGTCTCTCGCGGACATGGGTGTCGTGGTGCCAGTTCCACTGGAGGAGAGGTTCTGCGGTTTTTACTCAAACCTCTTTGTGGTGCCCTAAAAGGGCGGGATCAGGCCGATTCTGGATCTCAAAGCTCTGAACTGTTTTGTCAAAACACAAAAGTTCAAGATGGAGTCCATTCGCTCGGTCTTTGCCACCCTACATCAAGGGGAATTCTTGGCATCTCTGGACATCAGGGACGCCTATCTGCACGTTCCCATCTGCTAAAAACACCAGCGTTTTCTGCGTTTCGCAGTGGGAGATCTGCACTACCAGTTTGTGGCCTTACCATTCGGTCTGGCCTCGGCTCCCAGGGTGTTCACCAAGGTGTTGGCACCAGTCCTAGCACTGCTAAGACAGATAGGCATCGCAGTGGTGGCGTACCTCGACGACCTGCTCTTGAGGGCGGAGTCGGTAGTATCCTTGGAGGAGAACGTTACAATTACGGCTTCCACACTAAGGGACTTCGGTTGGCTCATCAACCTCAAAAAGTCCTCGCTTGCCCCCTCGGTCTGATTCTAGACACGGTGCAGGTGAAGGTGTTCTTGCCTCCCAACAAGCTATTGGGGCTGCAAGCGGCGGTTCGGACCCTGCTGTCGCGCCGGTGGTCCTCCCTAAGGTTCTGCATGCGGGTGTTGGGACTCATGGTTTCGTCTTTCGAGGCGATTCCTTACGCCCAGAGTCACACCCGGCTCTTGAAGAAGGCGATTCTGTCAAAATGGGACAAATCTCCTCTTTCTCTGGACAGACTGATCCGTTTGGGCCACCAGACCAGGGGATCATTGACTTGGTGGCTCCAGGCTCCAGCACTGACTCTGGGAAAGTCTCTCCTTCCCCTCAACTGGTCGATTGTGACGACGGATGCCAGCCTGATGGGCTGGGGAAGGGTGTTGGGTCAGTTGTCTGCCCAGGGCCATTGGTCAGCTCAGGAAGCTCGACTTCCGATAAATGTGTTGGAACTGAGAGCGATCAAGCTTTGCTTGTTCCGTTGGTCGACAAGGCTGCATGGCCTCCCTGTCCGGGTTCAATCGGACAATGCCACAGCCGTGGCGTATGTGAACCATCAAGGAGGGACAAGGAGTTCCAAGGCAGCTGCAGAGGCTGCTCTGATTCTCCGCTGGGCAGAACAACATGTCCCGGCGCTCTCCGCAATTTACCTTCCGGGAGTGGAGAACTGGCAGGCGGACTTTCTCAGTCGCCAGACACTGGAC
This sequence comes from Glandirana rugosa, assembly GCA_018402905.1. NCBI lineage: Eukaryota > Metazoa > Chordata > Amphibia > Anura > Ranidae > Glandirana > Glandirana rugosa. The sequence continues at coordinate 427,773 of BLSH010481424.1, forward strand.
CAGGGGGAATGGTCCCTGCATCCAGAGGTGTTTCGCCAGATTTGCCGCAAGTGGGGCACACCAGAGGTAGACCTCATGGCGTCAAGGTTCAATCACAAGGTCGAAACCTTTGTGTGCAGAACAAGAGATCCGTTGGCGGTCGCCACGGACGCGCTGGTGGCTCCTTGGGATTGGTACCGGTTAATATACCTCTTCCCTCCCCTGAAGCTGTTGCCTCGGGTTCTGCGCAGGATAGCTGCGGAGGGTATTCCGATGATCCTGGTCGCTCCCGATTGGCCTCGGCACACTTGGTACGCCAATCTGGTTCGGATGTGGCGGATGCCCCTTGGCGGCTTCCGCTTCTCGAAGACCTGCTGTCCCAAGGTCCCATCTTGCACCCTGCTTTACCCTCGCTGGCTTTGACGGCTTGGCTATTGAGGCCCAGGTATTGAGGGATCGGGGAGTCGCTGACTCTGTAATCCCTACTATGCTTAAGGCACGCAAGTGCACTTCGCGCAAAATTTATCACAGGACCTGGAAAGCCTATATTGCATGGTGCGAAGCGGGGGGTTGGAACCCTCGCTCTTATTGGGTGTCCAGGGTGCTGACTTTTCTGCAACAGGGACTGGACAAGAGCCTGGCATTGAGTACGCTCAAAGGCCAGATTTCGGCCTTAGCGGTCCTTTTTCAGAGACCTTTGGCCTCACATTCGCTGATCCGCACATTTGTACAGGGTGTACATCATGTGGCTCCCCAGTTTCGACCGCCTCTGGCGCCGTGGGATTTAAATCTGGTGCTCTCTGTTTTACAGAAACCACCGTATGAGAGGATTAGGGACTTTCCTTTGTTCCTTTTGTCGCAGAAGGTTGCCTTCTTAGTGGCTGTCACATCCGCGCGGCGGGTGTCAGAATTGGCTGCTTTGTCCTGCAAGTCCCCATACTTGATTCTTCATAATGACAAGGCGGTGTTGTGACTTCCGCCTTCTTTCCTTCCAAAGGTGGTCTCTTCTTTTCATTTGAATGAGGATATTGTCCTTCCTTCATTATGTCCTCACCCAAAACATCCTAAGGAATTTGAGTTGCACTCTTGGATGTGGTGAGGGCCCTGCGGGTTTATTTGAGTGCTACAGCTTCCTTTCGGAAGTCTGACTCGTTGTTTGTGTTACCTGAGGGCTCAAAACGGGGTTCGGCAGCCTCGCCGGCTACCATTTCCCGTTGGATCAGACAGACCGTGACCCATGCGTATGAGCTTCGGGGCAAAGTTCCCCCTTTTCCGGTCACGGCTCATTCCACCAGGTTGGTCAGCACCTCCTGGGCGTTCAGGTACCAGGCTTCGGTGTCTCAGGTGTGCAAAGCGGCCACTTGGGCCTCAGTCCACACGTTTACGAAGTTTTACAAAGTTGATGTGTCGGCATCTGCGGATGCTGCTTTTGGCCGCAAAGTTTTGCGAGCAGCAGTGTGAGTGCGTCTGGCGCTCCCTGAGAGGGTTCTGTTGGGTACAGTTGTTGTTGTTTGCCCACTCCTCTAGTTTTTTGGCACTGCTTTGGGACGTCCCCACGTGTCAATTAAGAAGAGCTGCGTCTGTCAGTGAACGTAAGAGAAAAAGGGATTTTATTATAACTTACCGTAAAATCTTTTTCTCTGAATTCACTGACAGACGCAGCTCCCACCCCTCTGGTTTTTTTGTTGTACTGCTTGTGACAAACTGAATGCTATTGGCCAGCAGGGGGTTTTATAGGCTCAGGTGAGGACGGCCCCCATGGGAGGGGCCAGCCTATCCCTGATGCTTTTGCATCTGTTTTGCCTAGTCACTCCTGATAGAACGACATAAAACCCACGTGTCAATTAAGAACAGCTGCGTCTGTCAGTGAACTCAGAGAAAAGGATTTTACGGTAAGTTATAATAAAATCCCTTTTTTCTTTCGTTCATTGACGGACGCAGCCTCCTATTTTTGACATGTGGGGTTCATGCACCTTTCACTAGGAGTGGACTAGGCAGAACGTAGTTAAGCTAAAAGCACACACAGCCCCTCCCAGGGGGCAGGTCTCACTTGGCATGACCCCTCCTGCCTGCTAAGCAACTCAGTTTTTTTCTGCCTAGTGCAAGGAGTAGGAGCTGGGACCTGCGGTTCCCCGTTTTTTTTTTGTTTTTTTTTTCTCAAGATTTTGATGAAGAATGAGATCAAGCAGCCGGCTGGGTGACAGGCTGGATATCCTAGATCCAGGTAGTCTCCCCAGCGCGGCCGACGGATGCGAGCCAACCTTTAGCTGTACGTAGGGACGCATTCCGTGCGGGGCGGCCGGCTGGTTAAACGTCCCACCAGCACACTTAGGACCTGGGCTCGTGTCGCGGGTGTTGCGTGTTGTGAACCGGCGGGGTGGCAGGTCTGCCTTGGGTGGCTACCCGCTGCGCCTGTCCAGAGTGGTGAGTACGCTGGGTTTTGGGGGGGGGGGCAGGTGAGTGGTGGCCCCCTCCTTAGGGCGTAGGTGGGCCTGATCTTCTCCTACCCCCTCCTGTTTTGTCTCCCCCCCCACACACACACACAGCTCCAGGACTGTAGCTTCCCTCCTGCCTGGCTGTGCTTCCCCTGGGTGGGCTGCGGTGCGGCGGCCGGTGGGTTCTGTGATCCGGCCGCCATTTTC
>BLSH010481424.1:446674-459990 GCA_018402905.1 Glandirana rugosa
AGGGACAAAGTCTATCGGCTTTCTATACCGAAGCGTAGTAGTTATAAACACCTCGGTAAAATACTCTTTTAATCCACGGGGTGGGATGGTATTTGTATGCGGAAATACCAAGTTGTTGCTGTACTGCCTTGGGGATTTATAGGGTCTAGGATTTTATACCTATCTATCCCCCCAATAGGTAAACAGGGTCCAGAACTGGGTTCCCGAGTTAGGTAAAGTTTCCGAATTTCTCCTTAACTTGAATGGATTGAAATACGAAAAATCCAAGGAGGTCGACTCCGTACGAGACCGTCGCGTCAAACACCACCCCATGTAACTCCCTGTATACTTATGGCTTGATATAATGCGGAGATTAGTTTAGAGGGGTCATCCCCTAGGACTATTGAAAGTGGGTCCAGTTCCTCCAGCTCAGGGTACCCCACCACAAACTGCGCTGCCAGAGCATGCCTCAGCTGGAGGAACCTAAAAAGCATAAAGTTAGGTAAGTTCAATTCCTCTTTAAGCCTTTGAAATGGATTGAGCCCTTGGGTCAAGACCTGGGACAAATGGATAACCCCCCTATCTATCCATATTTTAGGATCTGGGATATTTAGGGGTTCCGTCATGTCGTTGTTGAACCATAAAGGCGTATGTTTATGGTAGGGTGGGGCACCTAATTTTCTCATAAAATGGCTCCACAAATATTGATGATGCGAAGCCATATCTTTCGGCTATCTGAAACAGGGAGGATGGGAAGCGTTCCGCAGTATAATTTGTAAGTGGGTATGTGCCGGGTCGTTGGGTGTCTGGCTAAGTAAGGCCTGGAATCTAGATAGGTCTGTATGCAGGTAGTGATAAAAATGGGAAGCCTGAGAAGCTAGATAGTAATCTCGAAAGTCTGGCAAGCCCATGGCCGCCCATATTAGTAGGGTTCTTCAATGTATGCCAGGGAAGTTTATGCCTACCCAACCCCCACACGAACGAATTTAGAATAGTGTCCACGGTTTTAAAGAATTTCATTGGAATGGGGAGTGGTACATGCCACGTTGCGTATAGCAATTTTGGTAGCAGTATTATTTTGATATTAATTCGCCCAGTTATTCCCAAAGGTAATTTCTCTTGCGTTCATTGACAGACGCAGCCTCTTATTCATGACACCGTGGGTTTATGCACCTTTTACCAGGAGTAGACTAGGCAGAACGAAGTTCAGAAAAGCAAAGCTGGCCCCTCCCAGGGGGCCGTCCTCACTCAGCATATAACCCCTCAGCCCTGCATAGCATATCCGTTTTTTTTCTGCCTAGTGCAAGGAGTTGGACCTGGTTCCCTGCTGGGATCTTCGGTTCCCCAATTTTTTCTTTTTCTTTTTGCTCAAGCCTTCTGATGAAGACTGCAATCAAGTAGCCGGCTTGGGGATATGCGGATATCTCGAATCCTGACATCTCCCCAGCATGGCCGACGGATGCGAGCCACCCTTCGCTGTAGCGGGGTCCGCCGCATCGTGCCCGTTCCGTGCGGGAGGCTGGTGGGTTTAATGTCACACCTGCGACCGAGAGACCGGGCTGCAGCTCGCTCCAGGGGTCGCATGGCCAGCAGCATCCCTCCCCACCTGGGGGGAGGAAGGTCTGCTCCGCCTGGCTACCCCCGTCTGGAAGGGTGAGTGCCCCCCCGAGGTGACCCGGGTGTCTTTTTTTTTTTTTTTTTTTTTTTTTTTTTTTTTTAACCTTTCTCCCGCCTGCTTGCACAGCCCGCACGTGTCCCTCATTGCCTTGAGGCGATCACCACCATTTTCGTGGCGCCGGCCACCATTTTGTTGTGGTCGCGGCTGACCGCCATTTTGCAATAGCCATGGCCATTTTGGGAGTGGTTTTGGCCTCTTGTGGCCACTCGGCGGCCATTTTTGTTTAGTCACCCTGGATAGGGGAAAAACGTGTGTGTTGGCGCCACTTCTCCCTCTTCCTGGTTGGCGCTTGGGATGGCAGCAGCGGCATCCGCAAGCAGAGCAGCCTCTTATCACAGCATCAGCAGGAGGGCAGTATCACAGCAAGTATCGCTGGTTTTCTCCCTGGGATGTGGGTGCGGTGGTGCTGGGTCCTCCTGGGCAGTCGCGGTTGCTCTGTGGGGCACTGTGTGGGGGTGTATTGAGGGGGCATTATGGCCGGTAGGCCTCATAAGTGTCCCGGTGGTGGCGCAATGGTGGCTGAACTGGCAGCGGTTTCTCCAAAGGGGTCCGCTGAAGCTCAAGCTGCGCTGGTTCCCCTAGACCAACTGACTTCAATTTTGGAAGTATTTTTCGCCCGGGGGGAACCGAGCCGTGGTAGGGGGGTGCCCAAAAAGCTTCCGCCCCCACCTCCATCTTTACCCTCGCTGGCATTTGATGACCTGGCTATTGAGTCCCAGGTACTGAGGGATAGGGGCGTCTGAGTCAGTGATCCCCACCATGCTTAAGGAGCGCAAGTGCACTTTGCGCAAGATTTATCATCGCACCTGGAAAGCCTATATTGCCTGGTGCGAGGCGGGGGGTTGGAACCCCTGTTCTTTTTCGGTCACTCGGGTGCTGGCTTTTCTCCAGCAAGGACTGGATCAAAAGTTGGCCTTGAGTACACTCAAAGGTCAGATTTCTGCTCTGGTGATTCTTTTTCAGCATCCTTTAGCAATGCATTCTTTGATCCATACATTTGTATTGGGTGTACGTCATGTGGCTCCTCAGGTGCGGTCGCCCCTGGCACCGTGGGATTTGAACTTAGTACTTTCTGTGCTGCAGAAACCGCCATATAAGAAGATCAGGGATATTCCCTTACAATTGCTGTCTCAAAGGGTGGCTTTTTTGGTGGCCATTACATCCGCTAGGCGGGTGTCTGAATTGGCGGCTTTGTCGTGTAGATCTCCATATTTGGTACTACATAAGGATAAGGCGGTGCTGCGTCCGTCGTCTTTGTTTATACCGAAGGTGGTTTCCTCTTTTCACATCAATGAGGACATTGTCCTGCCTTCCTTGTGTCCATGCTCGTCTCATCCTAAGGAGATTGCTCTGCATTCCTTGGACATAGTGAGGGCTTTGCGGGTGTATTTGGCAGCTACGGCTCCTTTTTTGGAGGTCGGATGCGCTGTTTGTGCTGATGGAAGGGCGCGCAAGGGTTTGGCGGCTTCATCGGCCACTGTATCCCGTTGGATTAGACAGGCTGTGACCCATCAGGCTGTGACCCATGCGTATGCTGTTCAGGGCCAAGAACCCCCCTTTCCGGTCACGGCTCATTCCACCAGGGCGATTAGCACTTCCTGGGTTTTCGGACACCAAGCGTTGGTGTCTCAGGTGTGCAAGGTGTACACTTTTTTGTTAAGTTTTACAAAGTTGATGTGTCAGCATCCGCGGATGCTGCTTTTGGCCGCAAAGTTTTGCAGGCGGCAGGGTAGGCGCGACTGGCGCCTCACGAGATCATTCTGTTGGGTACAGTTGTTATTGTTTTCCCATCCCCTTTGATTGACACTGCTTTAGGACGTCCCCAGGTGTCATGAATAAGAGGCTGCGTCTGTAAGAGAAAATAGGATTTTTTGACTTGCCGTAAAATCTTTTTCTCTGAGTTCATTGACAGACGCAGCTCCCACCCGTCTGTGTTGTGTTTGTACGGCTTTTTACAAACTGATATGCTATGCAGGGCTGAGGGGTTATATGCTGAGTGAGGACGGCCCCCTGGGAGGGGCCAGCTTTGCTTTTCTGAACTTCGTTCTGTCTAGTCTACTCCTGGTAAAAGGTGCATAAACCCACGGTGTCATGAATAAGAGGCTGCGTCTGTCAATGAACGTAAGAGAAATTACTTCTGGGAATAACCGGGCGAATTAATATCAAAATGATACTGCTACCAAAATTGCTATACGCAATGTGGCATACACCACTCCCCATTCCAATGAAATTCATTAAAACCGTGGACACTATTCTAAATTCGTTCGTGTGGGGGTCGGGTAGGCATAAACTTCCCTGGCATACATTGAAGAACCCTACTAATATGGGCGGCCTGGGCTTGCCGGACTTTCGAGATTACTATCTAGCTTCTCAGGCTTCCCATTTTTACCACTACCTGCATACAGACCTAGCTAGAAACCAGGCCTTACTTAGCCAGACACCCAATGACCCGGCACATACCCCCTTACAAGTTATACTGCGGAACGCTTCCCATCCTCCCCATTTACGGCAAGTCAAAAAATCCTATTTTTGCCCATGACTGTGTTTTCATTTTAATTAATGAGTACTGGGATTCAATGTTAAGGTTATAATCGGCCAAATGTCTAGTAACCACCACTCCTAGGTACTTCACCGATGAAACCCTGGCCAGTGGTAGAGGGGGGGGGGGGGGCGGTCCTGGGTTGGGGGAAATAGTCGATGGGTAGAATTTGAGATTTGTCCCAGTTTATCTTCAACCCTGAATACTTTCCCATATTCTCGATGGTTGCGAGCGCCTCGACCAGGGAGCCCTGAGAGTCTGCCAAGTATAAGACTATGTCGTCTGCATATAACCCCACCTTTTCCACCATGTTCCCAACCCGCATTCCTATGATATTGTCATTTGCCCTTATGGCAAGTGCCAGTGGTTCTACAGCTAGCGCATACAGTAGGGGAGACAGTGGGCATTCCTGCCAAGTGCCCCTGCCCAGAGGAAAGCTATCCGACAGCCACACGTTTACCAATACTCTGGCTTTTGGTGTTTGGTATAAGAGTCGCACCCATTTAATGAATTTTCGGGCCGATCCCAAACTGCCCCAGGCCCTCCCACAGGAATACCCACTCCACGGATTCGAAGCTTTGGCAGTGTCTAGCGCCACCACCACTCTGGAGCCTATATTGTCATATCTGGCCTGGATATTCATAAATAGCCGCCTAATATTAATCGCCGTATTTTTGCCAGGCATGAACCCAGTTTGATCGGAATGTATTAGTCAATATAACCTGCTTCAGGCAAGACGCTATATTTTATATCGACTTGGAGTAGTGAGATTGGCCTATACGACTCCGGGGAGTGGGGATCCTTTCCCAGTTTAGGCAAAACCACTATCTTTGCCTCCTGCATGGAAGCAGGTACAGTCTCCGTGTCAAACATATGCTGATAAAGGGCTGTCAGCCTGTCTACCAACACGTCAGCATAGGCGGCGTAGAATTTTAGGGGTAGGCCGTCCATACCTGGGGCTTTGGAGGTGGCCAGCTGAGATATCGCATTAGAAACATCCTCCGCAGTTATTTGGGCATCCAGTAATGATACTTGGTCCCTGCCCAGCTGGGGGAAGCGTATGCCCTGGAGAAACTCTGCTACCTGGGACGGAGTGTGTGCACTTTAAAACTCATAGAGGGTAGCATAGTATAGCCTGAATTCCTCTGCTACGAGCTGAGGATAAGTAATGGTGTCCCCATTTAAATTAGTTAGACTACTACAGGTGGAGTGTTGTCAAGATGTGCCAGATACGCAAGCAGCTTCCCTGCCCTCTCGCCATGCTCGAACACCCGCTGCTTGGTGAAGAACAGGTGGTGTTTGGCCTTGTCCATGTGCAGCTGGGCCACTGTGTGCGCGTGCATTCTGACATTAGCACTATTCTGAGTAGTGGGATTTTGTATAAAGACCTTTTCTAGGTGTGAGGTGTTCTGATGCATGTTGAAGAGTTAATTTAGAGTTTAATTTGTCTGTTAATCCTGAATGACCGTAATCCTTTTGCGTGAAGCTTAAGTTTCCCATACATTTCCTATAGTCCTGTCCTGGTTTTGTACAAAGAAGAATTGGAACTCTCTGGCTATGTCTATTTGCTGCTCTAAGAGCGACAACCAAAATGGATTTAATCTCCATGTACTATTCTGGGTATTCTCATGCAGCCGAAGGGTCACCCAATAGGGCGCATGGTCCGATAAATGCCTAGACGCAAAGCCCGCTGCCACAAGCTTAGGCAGTAGCATTTGAGTTAGGAAAATCATGTCTATCCTAGACATAGTATGGTGTGTTGTCGAGTGACAGGAATACATCCTGGAGTTAGGATAACTATAGCGCCAGGAGTCCACGAGGGCGAAGTCCGTCATCAGTCTGCCAAACCGTGTGAGGGTGGGTGTCAAGTCACCTCCCCCAGATGCGTTCATTCTATCCTGCCCGGGTATCATGACCATGTTAAAGTCCCCCATCCACACTGCAGGTGTCTGTGGGTACTGCTCTATAAAAGCCAGCACTTCCCGGATCACATTTGAGCAGTATGGAGGGGGGGATGTAGCATGCCATTATCCATATAGGTCTACCTCTAATAGATGCATATATGAACACATATTGACCCTGCAAATCCGTTTTAACAATTAAGAAGCTCAAATGGGACTCTCTTGCTGATTAAGATAGATATCCCCCTGGAATATTGGGAGTGTGTTGAGTGGAATGCCCACCCCACCCATGGACGTTTCAGTGCCATTTGCAGACGGCCCGTTATGTGCGTTTCCACCAGTGCAGTAATACCTGCTTCCTGAGCCTTAATATAAGAAAGAATTGCAGTTCTTTTTAGTTTGGTTACGCATACCCCTGACGTTCCAGGTGAGGAATTTTACGGCGGCCATCTGGAGACCTGGGGGTATTCTAACCATACATCTATCGTCTCTAAACGGATCCGCAGGGTTTCGTAAATAGTACTCATCTGGAAGAATCGCACTGTAATATACTACTTGGTCTACATACATATCTGTCTCAAGCAAGATTGCATTCTATACCTCTGTCTACTAACAGCAATCAGCGTGTTGGAATTGCAAGTTTTGTTAAGTAATTTCCCCCCTCCCTGCTCTGCATCTCCCCAACTTGATGCGAGCTTGAAACCCATAACCCACAACAGATTAACAGTCTTCCATCTCAGTCCGTGAGCTTGAGGTGCAAAACTTAGGTGTGTACCAGTTACTCTATGCAGCTTAACTTGCATCAAGCCAACGTACAGATATAAAAACAGGAGGGAAGTGCATACTGTAACAATGGCACTTAAGTTTCCCCCACCTATGGGAGCGATCATTTCTCTGGGGTAGTCGATTCTACAATTATTTTCAACACCCCTATTGTTTACTAATGGTCTCTAACACACACTTGTACTGAGATTAAACTACACACAGGTGGACTCTATTTACTAGTTACGTGACTTCTAAAGGCAATTGGTTCCATTAGATATTAGGTTATCAGAGTAAAGGGGGCTGAATACAAATGCTCGCCACACTTTTCAGATATTTATTTGTAAAAAATTTTGACAACCATTTATCATTTTCCTTCCACTTCACAATTCTGTGCCACTTGGTGTTAGTCTTTTTGGTTGTAACATGACAAAATGCAGAAAATTTTAAGGGGTATGAATACCTTTTCAAGGCACTGTATTTTACTTCAGATTCTTCAATCAGTTCTTCAGTAATCTCTTCACGGTCTTCTAATACACTAGAAGCAGGGCATCCATATCTGTGCCTCCTCAACCTCGGTAAAACTGTGGAAGCTGTACCAGGATCTTGCACCATTGAGACATCTTGTAATGTCCTGTTGACTTGTCAGTGTGTCTGTGTTCCTGTAGAGGCAAGCAGAGACACTGACAGGAAGAATCAATGAACTACCATGGCACTCTACAGCGCCGTGGTAATTCATTGAGAACTGCAAGTCCACAGCCGCTAAGGATGTCGGAACTTGTAGTTAGTTCATACACAGAGCTCTGTGTATTAATAACTTGGTTTTGTGGGGGGGTGAGAGGGTTGCAGAGATTGAGAATAGGCCAGCCTGAACAAGCGCATGCTCCGCAGACACATCACCAACCTCCTCGCATTAGATCCCTGAACAGACGCCATACCAGCCCTGCAGTATGTTCCACGAGATCCGGAATCGACCAGTGCACCAGACCGCAGACCCCAAGCCTGGTTCTGTCATCTTGCTTCACCAGACGTGTGTTCCTTCAGTCAAGGTGGTGCAGAGGACTAGATGTGCAGTGCCACTGTCTAATGTGCCTGCGATTATATCACTTTTATTAGTAACACTCCTTTTTAAACCTTATTAAAGTCTTCAAAACTACACTTGGTAGGCTACTCCCTACCTTCTCTTGATCCAGGGTGTTGTCATTCCTGTACCTCCCTGGAGGACATATTCAAAGGATTCTATTCAAACCTATTCAGGATACCAAAACCCAGTAGGGGTAATTCTATCCTGGACCTAAAATCCCTAAACAAATTACCTTCAAGTTTCAAAGTTATCTTTGGAAACCGCAAGAACAGTTCTTACCAGAGACCAGGGGAATTCCTAGCATCTGTAGTCATCCAAGATGCCTTTCTGCAAATTCCCATTTACCCGTCACATCAATGCTTTCTATTCTTCACAGTTGGAGACAAAAACTTTGTTTGGCACTAATTTTCCCTTTCCAGAGTATTCAAATAGAACTGTAATTACCCCTACTTACTAGCTTACAAAACTCAGGGCAATCAATGTCAGGCTGTGTAGAACATCCTCTAAAGGCCACCCCCCCAAACTCGGCAAATGTCCACAGGACTATTCGGATGCTTCAGGATTTCAGTTGGGTAATCCGTTTTCAAAAATCCACTTCTTTTTGCATGGAATAATTTGCCTCATTCTAAGTACAGCCAAAGCAAACTTTTTTCCAGAAAACTAATCCCTCTGATTTCACACTCAAGCCTTTGTGGTTTTAACCACTTTAGCCCCGGAAGGTTTACCCCCTTAATGACCAGAGCACTTTTTTCAATTTTGGTACTGCGCTGTTTTAACTGGTAATTGCGCAGTCATGCAGTGCTGTACACAAACAAAATTTGTGTTCTTTTTTCCCCATAGTTTTCTTTTGGCGGCATTTAATCGCCTATGAACGAAAAAAAAACTGAATTTTTTTCTACTTTTTTGTAAAGAACGTCCAATAAACTCAATTTTAGTCATACATTTTAGGCCAAAATGTATCGGGTAAAAAAATGTCAAGCGTATATTTATTGATTTGTGCAAAAGTTTATACCGTCTACAAACTATGGTACATTTACTGGAACTTACGCAGCTTTTAGTTTGACTGCCTCTCACTGCCCATCTCATTTCCTGAGGTACTAAACTGGCAAGGCAGTACAAAACCCCTCTAAATTACCCCATTTTGGAAAGTAGACACCCCAAGGAATTTGCTGAGAGGCATGTTGAGCCCACGTATCATTGAACTGTTTCGAGTGACTGAAAATGACAAAAAAAATAATTAAAATTTACACAAAGTTGTCACTGAAATGATATATTGCTCACACATGCCATGGGTATATGTGATATTACACCCCAAAACACATTCTACTGGTACGGGGATACCACATGTGAGACTTTTTGGGAGCCTATCCGTGTACAGGACCTCAAAAACCAATCACTGCCTTCAAGCTTTCTAAGGGCGATTTCACTCCTCACCACCTATTGGTTTCGTAGGCTGTGAAATGCCAGGATAACACAACCCCCCTCCATTGACTCTTTTTCAGAAAGCACACACCCCAAGGTATTTGCTGAGAGGCATGTTGAGTATTTTGCAGATCTCGCTTTTTGCCACAAAGTTTTGAAATTTGAAAAAAAAAAAAAAGGGCTGCAAAATACTTACCATGCCTCTTGAGTTGTAGTCTGGGCAGTTGGGGGGGCTCCACGCTTCTATATTTTTCCCTTGTAAACTAGGAAACTATATGTATAGCCTGTTGCCCTGTCACAGATCATACACATCTTGACCCCATCTCTGGCACGCTTGCTGGGGAGAAACTGTTTAAACACAAGATTGCCAGACAATTTAATCAGGGACTCCAACGCAGACGTCTTGATCGGGAATAAACAAGGCTGTGAATTGTTGGTTGAAGGGGTTACGAGGGGCCGTATTTTATGGAGCCGATCATATTCAGGGTCACCCCAAGGACGATAGTGTTCATTGTCGTTGAAGAGCATGAACCGCAAGATTTGCTCGTATTGAGTCCTGGTCATGGAAGCAGAGAACACGGGTATATGGTGAATTGGGTCAGTGGACCAATATGACCGCAATTCACTCTTTTTAGTAATGCCTATGACTGATAGGCCTAGAAAGGATTTAAAATTCGGGAACCATTCTAGGTTTCCAGGCATATTCTCTGGCAGGGGTCAAATGTGGATTTGCGGCAATAAATTGATCTGCATATAAATTGCTTTGGTCCACAATAGATCTGTACAGTTCTTCCATGAAAAACAGCGCATAAAAGTCAAGGGAAGTAAAACCTACTTTTTCCACCAGAATTCTGGGTTAGCCAGTGAATGGGAGAAGTACGGGCACTGCAGAAGTAGTGGGCTGCCAATCAGGATCTGCAAACATATCACAAAAGGCACTATGGGCTCTACGGGCCTGTGTTCAAACTCTTGGTGGCTGCGGGACACTACTTGTACTAGCCACCGCACCAGCTTGAACTGCACTTATGGGACTCGCCACATCACCAAGTGATACTTCAGTGCTGGGTTGTCTATGACCAGGATGTACTAGGCCCCTGGTGCTTGCCATTTCATCAGAAGGATGAGCGGTACTAGTACTGGCTCTCTGCTGCATATAAGAACCACACGGTTGTTGCACCTCAGCAACAGAACTGGGTCAGGTACCCCTGACCTTGGCTCTGACAACGGAGTAGCGGTCCCTGCTATCTGTCAGGGTGCCACTGCTCTCTACAGGTTCGTATAGTGAGCCTGAATGTGATTCTGGCAGTGAGGCTTCCCCTTCGCTGTCATCTGTCATGCTCAGTATCCTGTAGGCATCTTCACTAGTGTACCTTTCGTTTGACATTTTGGCCACTAAATTTACAGGTACAGTTAGTGTGACTCTCATTCCTTGTCCATCTAGCAGATCGGATCGTATGATATCCGATGGAAATGGACAGGTGGTCAGTTTCCATCCGACCGCCCCATAGAGCACAGTGGGCTGTCTCTGTGTCCTCTCTGCATCAGCGGAGAGGATGCAGACCTGTCATCCACCTGCTTAGCGGGGATCAGCAGACAGATCCTCCCTCTGAGCAGGCGGATCTCCTTGACAGAGTCCTCTCTATGTGAAAGGGGTCTTACCAGGAGCAGCCGGTCCATTAGGGGCGCCTGACTCATATGTTCTGTGAGGATTTTTTTTTTTTTTTTTTCCCAAGCCGCATGATTAGAGTCTGAGGCTCTAATTGGCTTGAAAAAAGTTGTGCTCGGGGCGCAGAGCATTGCACCCCAATCCCACTCACTTGGGAGGACTGACTGACATCCAGTGGAGAGGCTGAGATATCGGAGGTCGGTTTAGACCTCTGATATCTCACCAACAAAACCCCCCGCCGCCACTTACTATGTTTTTTGTTTTTCTTTTTACTTTTTTTTGAGAGGGGGCGCGGTCTTTGGTGAGATATCTGTATAGAGATTCCTCATTCATAAAACTACAGTCTGATACATAGTAACACTTGAGGTTTACTATGTATCAGCTGTCAGTGGATATAGGAGCGATCGCTGCCTATGTCCATTGTACTACAGGGATGGGGCTGGTATACACACGTTTACCAAGCCACAATCTTCACCCCCCTCCCCTCCCCAGCCGAGTCTGCTGAACAATTCTGCTATAAGTTTATGGTCATTGAAGTGACAATGCGCTTATAGCAGAGGGATAAATGAGATCTGTACATCATACGGACTTGGCCACCTGCAAGCACTTCTGTTGAACCATACGGACCTGGCGGTGAAAAGAGTTAATGGGGGGTACCCTAAACCTACCTGGGCCCACCACTAACTGCCCTAACGCTGTTTATTGTCACTAGTGACACCAATACAGTGATCAGTGAAAAATCTGAAAACTGTACTTGGTGACAATGACAGGTATTTAAAGGGTCAACTGAGGGGGGCGATCGGGGGGTGATCAAAGGGTTAAAAGTGTGCCTACTTGTATTGGTGTCAGTGTAGTGCTTGGTCTACTCGCAGTAGATGTCTTCTACTCTCTCAAACCAAAAAGTGGTCCACGAGGGGAAAATTACATCACTTCCTCTGCCTGTGTTTACATTACACAGGCAGATGACAGTCTTCCATTCACCAGAACTGATCAGCAGGTCCATGCCAGAAATCATTGGCCTCTACCTGTAGACTCATCAGTTCTGTAACAAATCCGATCACCGCGGGCACGGCATTGGCGAGCGCCTCACCGTTATGGCAATTCGAGCAGGAGATCCACCTTGCCGCAGTATATGTGCGGCGGCTGGTTGGAAAGTGGTTAAAGGCTGATGGATTTTTAAGAGTGCAGCCCCCCCCCCTCCCCCTTCCCTGAGCCCCACTAATACCTGAGCCCAATCTCGATCCAGTGATGAGCAGCAGCTGCTCTTCCTACTCTCGCCCTTCTCATTGGCTCAGACACAGCAGCCGGATCCATTGGCAAAAACCTCTTTTCATGGACCAGGGAATCCCCTGGTATGATTTGTCCTTCAGGGTAGCACTTTTGATGGCCATTGTGTCAGACTTGTTTCTTGAGTTATTGACTCTCTTATAAAGAGCCATGCCTCATTCGTCACAAGGACAATGTAGTTGCACCTAGACCCTCCTTTATTCCTAAGGTGGTTTCAGCCTTCCACATCAACAGGAACTCTGAAACTGCAACTACCTTTGTGAAATTAGTTTCTGAGAGGGACATTGAGCAGTGTTTTCTGGCTAACCTATGTAATAGTATCTTGAGCTCTTTGCTTTTTTATGCAGTGCTGTTTTTTTGCATTTAAAAAAATGTTTAAAACTTACATTTTTATTTCATTTTTGGTTTTTTTTTACACTATTTTCCTTTTTGTTTTGTAGTATAATTTGAATACTTCCATGCATTCATGTTAACTTTTATACACTTTGACCCGTGCAGTTGTTGCATTTGAGATCTTTTTAAACTTCATTTATTTCATATTTACAGGCCTACTATGGTCACTATGATGCCCTGAAAACTCTAGCAGAAACGCTGGTGAACCTGGACGTACGTGACCACAAAGGCCGCACTGCTCTTTACCTCGCCACAGAAAGGGGATTCACAGAGTGTGTGGAGGTTCTGATGAGCCATGGGGCCTCTCCACTCATCAAGGACCGTAAGAAAAAATGGACACCATTGCATGTAGCAGGTTAGGACCTCAAACTGTGGTTTATAATCTGTAAAGTAAAATTTAAAGTAGTGGTGATCTTCCTTAGTCTGGGAGTCAGAACATGTTCAAGTTTACTGGTAAATTATTGTTTTCTTTTTCCCCCCCTAATGATTAGCTGCCTCTGGAAACACTGATGTTCTGCACCTGCTGATTGATAGCAGTGAGAGACTGGACATTACTGATGTAACAGATGCACATGGCCAGTAAGTTCTTTTCTAGTAGACTGCCT
>BLSH010481424.1:488396-503261 GCA_018402905.1 Glandirana rugosa
GCATCGCGAATACATCTCCCCCCTGTCATGTTAATGTTATGTCTTCCCTGTCCTCCTGGGACGAGCATCGCGAATTAAAACTTACCGTAAAATCCTTTTCTCCGAGTTCACTGACAGACGCAGCACCCACCCCTCTGGGCTCTGTTTTAGTACGGCTTGTGTACAAACTGGAGAGCTCCTCTGGAAGGGGGGTTTTAATGTAGGAAAAGAGGACGGCCCCCAGGGGAGGGGCCAGCTGATTTCTTTTCCCTGCCTAGTTTACTCCTGGTAGGACGAACATAAAACCCCACAAAGTCATGAAGAGCTGCGTCTGTCAGTGAACTCGGAGAAAAGGATTTTACGGTAAGTTTTAATAAAATCCCTTTTTTGTGACATAATGCAACTTGTGCTCCTAATGTCAGTCCGAGAATCGGACTAGTGTGAACCCTCCTCCCTTTAGAATGTAAGCGCTACGAGCAGGGTCCTCCTGTCCCTTCTGTATTGTAATTGTACTGTCCCCCCTCTACATAAGCGCTACGTAAACTGTTGGCACTATATAAATCGTGTATAATAATAATAATAACCCAGCCTCAAGCATGATCAGTGGAAACAGGATGCTCAATTTTGATTGTCATGGCAAAGGCTGTGAATACTTATGTACGTGTGATTATTTGTTTCTTATTTTTAATAAATTTGCAAAGATTTCAAACAAACTTCTTTTCACATTGTTATGGATATTTGTAGAATTTCGAGGAAAATAATAATTTTAATCCATTTTGAAATAAGGCTGTAACAACAAAATGTGGAAAAAGTGAAGCGCTGTGAATACTTTCCGGGTGCACTGTAGCGCTCTAGGTGGCCCTAATGATTGCTAGCGGATTGTTGATTTTCTTCTATTTTTGCAGAGTTCCTGCTGTTTCACATGAAGGCGGATTTAACTGTGATGGATATAAACAAGAACACTGCTCTTCACCTAGCCTGCAGCAAGGTATTTTCTACAACATTGTATCCCACATTCTGCACTTAAAGCTCTGATTCTACATACAGTGAATACTTTAGACTAGATATAGAAATAAATAAACAGCTTCTAGAATTTAAAATATCATTCTCTAGCTTAGCTTCTTATGTAAAGTTAGTAATGACTACTAATTGTTAAGGATACATTCACACTGGCGATTTAGGCTGGTACAAATTGTGGCGACAATCGTCTCTTGGTGGCTAGGTGTGGCTGCCGGCCCCCTTCACTATGTCAGGTCGCTGGGGGCTGTGCAGAGAGCTGCATAAGGCTGCTGGCGACTGGTCAATATAGGAACTAGGCCAGCGGCAGCACCTAGCCGTCAGAGCCACAGCAACAATCAGAAGATTCCTGCTGCTTCAATTTGCACCGGTGTGAATGCAGGGGGGGGGGGGGGGTTGCGGCGCGGGGCAGAGTCCCGCTGTTTGTGTGAATACATGCAAACCGCAGGACACGGGAGCACGCCCGCGTGACCCAAGGGAAGCTCTTCCCTGACGGGTCACTCGATGCGGTGGAGGACCCCAGAAGACGAGGTTCGGGGCCACTGTGCAAAACCACTGCACAGAGGAAGGCAAGTATGACATATTTGTTATTTTAATGGGGGAAAAAAACGAAGCTTTACAGTCGCTTTAAGATATTACACCTTTCCAACTATATTATATTCTAGTGTGGCTTTGCTTTGTACATATGGTCTATCTAATCTTGTGGTGTTTTTTTCCAGGGTCATGAGAAGTGTGCCTTGTTGCTTCTAGGGGAGACTCGGGACCTTGGCCTTATCAATGCAACAAACAGCATGCTGCAAATGTAAGTGAAGTTAGCTGACAGTGTTAGAACTCATCTTTTCTGTAGGTTACAGGGTCATTCAATCCAACACATTTACCATAATTTCAGTTGCCTACCCAGCGTAATTTTTAGATCAGTCATGGCCGATGTGTTTGCATGAAACAGAGATGACCTGTAAACACTGCATTAAGGGACATGGGTGCAGTAAATCTGTCAATGTTTAAAAAGCTGAAAGAGCAGCACTGATTCAAAGAGTGAAAAGACAGTTACATTGGGGAGAGTGGGGGTCAGGATGTCAGTTTAGAAGCATAGGGGCACTTTGACTTCATGCCTAGGATGCAGAATGTCTGATTCATTTGTCCTTTTTGGACTTGCCCTTGACAATTTCATTGCTACTGGTGGTCACGATGTGCACCTACCTCAAAGCACAGTCCCCCTTTTCAGCTGCCTTTTCTCCCCCTAATGGTGTTACTGCACCCTATTGTGAATCTTCTTTGTTAGTTTTGGGTTCCCTGTGCCCTGTGATTTTTAAACACAACTTTGGTAGGAACCTATCCTCGGAAATGGTATCCGATTTTACAGTAAGTGCAAAAATATTCAAGTCTATTGAAGGACACCGATCCACCACACGGTTATTGGCTCTTGTACTGTTTGTTTACAAAACTGAAGCCTAAGGCTCCATGCACACTGGACGCTATCTGGGCTCTTCAGCGTCGGCAGGAGACGCTGCTTACAAAACGTTCTATTTGCAGTGTTTTGTAAGCAGCGTTTAGCGGCGTTTTTCGGCGTCAGCGGTTTTTGGCGTTTGGCTTCCATTGCCTGCAAAAAACGCCAGACGCCGATAAACCGGCGTTTACCGGCGTCTGGCGTTTTGTGTGGTCAGGAGAACGACTTTTGAACGCCAATTCAGGGCGTTCAGATAACAGCCCACAAACGACACTGCTGATAAAAGACAATAAACGACCATGTGTGCATGGATAAAATAAAGGGGCGTTTTTGGGCTGTTAAAAAAAAACGCCAAAACAACCAAAAACGGTCGTTTTTGAGATGCAGTGTGCATGGAGCCTAACAGTGGGAGGCAGGGTTATGAGTGGTTGACTTAATATTGTTGTTCCAAACCTTCTCTAGGTGGCAGTATAACGTAAAATTCATGTGTCCCTCAATGGATTTTTAGAAATCTTTAAAATCTTAAAGGAGTTGTAAAGGCAGAAGGTTTTTTTATCTTGATGCAACACCCCTAATTACTTACCAGAGCCCCTTCTCTCTCCAGCGATATCCACGAGTGTCTTACACATCCAAGACACTCCTGATTGGCTGAGACACAGCAGGGACGCCATTGGCTCCCATGGCTGTCAGTCAACCAATAAGGGGAGAGGGGGGGTGGGGCCGGGTCTGGGCTCCGTATCTGACTGGACACACGGAGCTCTGACTCGGTTCAGATGCCCCCATAGAAAGCTTCTGGCTGAGGGGGCACTCGAAAGGAGGGAGGGGCCAGGAGCTGCCAAGAGGGACTTGAGAAGAGGAGGATCCGGGCTGCTCTGTGCAAAACCAACTACACAGAGGAGGTAAGTATAACATGTTTGTTTAACCGCTTCAGCCCCAGAAGGATTTCACCCTCAATGACGAGCTTTTTTTTTTTTTTTTTACAATTTGGCACTGCGCTGCTTTAACTGGTAATTGCGCGCTCATGCAATGCTGTTCCCAAACAAAATTTGCGTCCTTATTTTCCCCACAAATAGAGCTTTCTTTGGTGGTATTTGATCACCTCTGGGGTTTTTTTGTGATATAAACAAAAAAGACGGAAAATTTTGAGAAAAAAAATATTTTCAGTTTTTTGTTAAAAAAAATACAATAAACTCAATTTTAGTCATACATTTTTGCCAAAATGCATTCAGCCACATGTCTCGGTTAAAAAAAAGTCAAGCATATATATTGGTTTGCGCAAAAATTATAGTGTTTACAAACTAGGGTACATTTTCTGGAATTTACGCAGCTTTTATAACTACATATCTTATTTCCTAAAGTGCTATAATGGAAGGGCAGTACAAAACCTCCCCAAATTACCCCATTTTGGAAAGTAGACACCCCAAGGAATTTGCTGAGAGGCATGTTGTACATTGAATATTTTATTACTCTTACAATCACTGACAGACACAGCCCTTCATTAGATAAGTGGGGTTTATGCTCATATCACTAGGAGTAGACTAGGCAAAATAAAATAAAAGCATAGGTTGGCCCCTCCCAGGGGGCCGTCCTCACCCTTAGTATATAACCCCCTGCTAGACAATAGCCTATCAGTTTTAATTGCCTAGTGCAAGGAGTTAGACCTGGTTCCCTATGGGATCTGCGGTCTTCTGAGATTTTTCTGATGAAGACTGCTAACAAGAAGCCGGCTGGTGGTATAGAGGATATCTAGAATCCAAAAACTTTCCCCAGTCTGGCCAATGTCTGTGCGAGCTACCCTTAGCCTTGGCGGGGACACGCCGCATAGGGCCCGTTCTGTGCGGGTTGCCAGTGGCTAAAACCCACTTGTGCCCAGTGACTGGTTTTGTGCCTGTCCAGTGGCCTGGCCAGCAGCATCCCTCTCCATGTGGAGGAAAGTCTGCCCCGGGTGGCTACCCGCTGCGCCTGTCGGATCGGTGAGTGAACCCCCTCTTCCGTCCTAGGGGTGCGGAGAGTGGGCACCCTTGGCAACGTCTGAGGTAGCCGACCGGTGGGGGCTTACTAGTGGGGACACACTAGGGTTAAAGGATAAGTCATCACCTCCTGTCTATTCACCCCCCCAGTACCGCACTGACCCTTTTTGAGCACTGTGTTCGGACGTTTCACCACAACCGTTCGTTCGCCGCTATTTTGCCGTAGCTCGGCATGTTTGGATGGCAGTGGCCATTTTTCTGTAGCCCATGCGGTTTTCAGCCTGTCCTCTGGCGGCCCCCAGTGGCTTTCCTCGGTACTACGGGAAAATGATAAAAACGTCAGAAGCACTTCCGTTTTCGCTAGGACAGCGTGGCTGACAGACGCGGCGGTGCAGGCTCTTGAAGTGGAGTGGTTTTCAGTGCTCATTCCGGTCACAGCGCAGAGGCATCAAAACAGCAAGTATAGCTGGCTATCCCTGGGTGCTGGTAGCGGTGGGTGCAATCCTCCCGGGTCTCCCTGGCTGATTGGTGGGGTAGAGGTGGTGGTCACACAGTGGGGGTGCCGGAAGTCTGGGATGTCAGAGGCCGGCAGTGCTATGGCAGGGGTACATGCGGAGCAGCAATCCACGCCGGGGTCCCTGGTGTCCTTGGAACAGCTGAGGGCTGTATTTGGTGAATTTTTTCCGGGGGTGTCCCGAGAAACGCTCGCCCGCCCGTCATTCTTCGGGGGAGGATTTGGAACCAGAGAGTGCCTTGGTGTTCACGGGAACTCCAGTGGAGCTATCAGAGGATGAACTGATACCCTCAGACGGTGAGGATGATCAGGGGGCTTCATTATCAAGCGACAAAGCGATAGTGGCTGCTCTGGTCACTGATATTCGCGAGTCCATGCGGCTTGACCAAGCAGGGGAGTCACATGAAGCCGCATATATTTGTGGGACGCTTAAGTCCCCCAGGGCCTACCCTTATGATCAGGTTTTTGAGCAGGCGGTGTTCAAGCAATGGCTGCGGCCGCAAAATTCCTTTACTTTGCCCATACGCTTTGCTGTATGTTATCCCTTTGAGGATAGTTTCACTAAGAGGTGGGCTTCCCCAGCAGTGGACCCACCGGTGGCCCATCTGAATAAGGCAACAACCATTCCTTTGGAGGGGTCTCCGTCCTTTAAAGAGGCAGCCGATCGCAGCACGGAGTCAGTGTCTAAGGCACTGTTCTTGTTGGCTGGGTCAGCCATGCGGCCAGCTCTGGCGGCACAATCTCTTGTCGAGTGCGCTGCCACATTACACTCCGGTTTGACTTGTGAGTGTGCGCAGGCTGAGGTGCAACGGGCACAACACTTGGAAGAGGGTCTCCGCTACCTATGCGATACTGCATTGGACCTACTTCCCATACTATCAAAAATGTCTGTTTTTGAAATTGTTATCAGGCGGGTGCTATGGCTCCGCTCTTTGTCAGACGACCAGGCATCGAAGAAAGTTCTTACGGATTTCCCCTTTCAGGGAGGGCGTCTGTTTGGCCCACAGTTGGATGAAATCATTAAGGATTTCACGGGAGGGAAGAGTACTTTCCTTCCAGAGCCAAAACGGCGAGATTTTCGCCGTAGGCAGGGCCCTGTTTCTTCAGGCCAGAAGAAATTTTTTCGTGCACCCGGCTCAGCGGGTAAGGGCTTCAAGTCCGGTAAAGCTTTCGCTGAGCCCAGTAAAAGGCCCTGGCAACGTAAGTCTGAAAAAATTAAGGATAAGTCAGCCTCCACATGATGGGTTGCCCCCCGCCCGATACATGGCTGGGGGGGCCGGTTACTGGGGTTCGCAGACAGATTGACTGCCCGCATCACCGATCGGTGGGTGTTGGAGGTAGTGTACTCCGGGTACAGGATAGAGTTAATCTCTCTACCCCCAGAAAGGTTCTTCCCTTCGAATTTAAGACTCCCTCAGGGGTGTTGGGAGGCGCTTTTAGGCGCAGTTCGGGCGCTTGCCGAACAGGGGGTGATTGTACCGGTTCCCACGGTGGAAAATTCTCACGGGTTTTACTCAAACCTCTTTGTGGTGCCCAAAAAGGGTTGTGTCAGGCCAGTTCTGGACCTGAAGGCACTAAACTGCTTTGTAAAGACACAAAGATTCAGGATGGAGTCCATCCGCTTGGTCGTGGCCGTCCTGCACCAAGGGGAATTCATGGCGTCCCTGGATATCAAGGACGCATATCTCCACGTTCCAGTTTGTCACAGGCACCAGCATTTCCTGCGTTTCGCAGTGGGGGATCTGCATTACCAGTTTGTAGCACTTCCCTTCGGTCTGGCTTCGGCTCCCCGAGTGTTCACCAAGGATAGAGGCAGAGGTATCGCGGTGGTAGCGTACCTCGATGATTTACTCCTAAGAGCAGAGTCAGCTGCAGCTCTGGAGGAGAACGTGATAATCACTGTGTCGTCGCTAAAAGAATTTGGTTGGCTGATCAACCTGCAGAAGTCAGCAGTGACTCCATCCTGCCCTCTGGAATACCTGGGTCTGATTCTGGACACGGTGCAGGCAAGGGTGTTTTTACTGCCGAACAAGCTCCTGACACTACAGGCAGCAGTGCGTACCCTGTTATCACGCCAGTGGTCCTCCTTACGGTTCTGTATGCGAGTGTCGGGGCTCATGGTGTCGTCTTTCGAATCGATACCTTACGCCCAGAGTCACACTTGGCTCCTGCAGAAGGCGATTTTGTCGCAATGGGACAAATTCCCCCTATCCCTAGACAGACTGATCAGGCTGGATCATCAGTCCCGAGGGTCCTTGATTTGGTGGATTCGGGCTCCAGCCCTAAAAATGTTTTCTCCCCCTCAATTGGTCGATAGTAACGACAGATGCCAGTCTATCGGGCTGGGGAGGGGTCCTGGGTCAGTTCTCTGCCCAGGGTCGTTGGTCAGCTCAAAAGCTTGCCTTCCGATAAATGTACTGGAATTGAGAGCGATCAGACTTTGTCTGTCCTGTTGGTCTGCGAGGCCTTCCTGTCCGGGTTCAGTCGGACAATGCCACGGCTGTGGCATGTGTGAACCATCAGGGCGGAACAAGAAGCTCGGCAGCAGCCGCGGAGGCAGCTCTGATCCTGCAATGGGCAGAGCTTAACGTGCCAGCACTCTCCGCAATCTACATTCCAGGCGTGGAAAACTGACAGGCGGACTTTCTCAGCCGCCGGACTCTGGATCCGGTGGAATGGTCCCTACATCCAGAAGTGTTCCGCCAGATTTGCCTCAAGTGGGGCACGCCAGAGGTGGACCTCCATGGCCTCCAGATTCAATCACAAGGTACAGACCTTTGTGTGCAAATCAAGAGATCCGTTGTCGGTCGCCACGGACGCACTGGTAGCAGCCTGGGGTCGGTATCTGCTTCTTTCCTCCTCCTGAAGCTTCTGCCAAGGGTTCTGCGCAGGATTGAAGCAGAGGGAATTTTCCGACAATCCTGGTAGCTCCGGATTGGCCTCGGCGTCTTTTGTACGCCAATGTGGTACGGATGGTGGCAGATGTTCCGTGGCGTCTTCCACTTCGCGAAGACCTACTGTCTCAGGGACCCATCTTGCACCCTACTTTACCCTTTGATGGCTTGGCTATTGAGTCCCAGGTGTTGAGGGATAGGGGGTGTCTCTGACTCCGTGATCCCTACTATAATTGAAGCAAGCACGTGTACTTCACGTAAAATTTATTATAGGGCCTGGAAGGCCTATATTGCCTGGTGTGAGGCGGGTGGTTGGAATCCCCGCTCTTATGCGGTGTCCAGCGTGCTGACTTTTCTGCAGCAGGGACTGGACAAGAACCTGGCGTTAAGTACGCTTAAGGGTCAGATTTTGGCCCTGGCGGTTTTTTCAATGACCCTTGGCGTCTCACTCGCTGATCCGTACATTTGTACAGGGGGTACGTCATGTGGCTCCTCGGATACAATCGCCTTTAGCGCCGTGGGATTTGAATCTGGTGCTTTCTGTACTTCAGAAGCCACCATATGAGAAGATCAGGGACATTCCCTTGCAACTATTGTCGCAGAAGGTGGTTTTTCTGGTGGCTGTTACATCCGCTAGGCGGGTGTCTGAGTTGGCAGCCTTATCCTGCAAGTCTCCTTACTTGGTCCTTCATAAGGACAAGGCGGTTTTGCGATCTTCTCCTTCTTTCCTTCCGAAGGTGGTTTCTTCTTTTCATTTGAATGAGGATATTCTTCCCTCATTGTGTCCGCACCCGTCGCATCCCAAGGAATTTGAACTGCATTCTTTGGATGTGGTAAGGGCTTTGCGGGTGTATTTGTTTTCTACAGCTTCCTTTCTGAAGTCTGATTCTTTATTTGTGCGAACGTAAGGTTCGCGCAAGGGCATGGCGGCCTCGTCAGCTACCATTTCTCGTTGGATCAGGAAGACCGTGACTCATGCATATGAGGTTCTGGGCAAGGTTCCCCCTTTCCCAGTCACGGCTCATTCCACCAGGGCAGTTAGTACTTCCTGGGCTTTTAGACACCAGGCTTCGGTGTCTCAGGTGTGCAAAGCGGCTACTTGGGCTTCAGTGCACACGTTTACTGAGTTTTACAAAGTGGATGTTTCAGCATCTGCGGATGCTGCTTTTGGCCGCAGTGTTTTGCAAGCGGCAGTGTAGGCGCGACTGGCGCCGCCCGAGAGGGCTTTTTTTGTTGGGTACAGTTGTTATAGTTTACCCGCCCCTCTTGATTGACACAGCTTTGGGACATCCCCACTTGTCTAATGAAGGGCTGCGTCTGTCAGTGAACGTAAAAGGGATTTTATTATAACTTACCGTAAAATCCTTTTCTCTGAGTTCACTGACAGACGCAGCACCCACCCCTCTGAGTTTGTACGGCTTGTTACAAACTGATATGCTATTGTTTAGCAGGGGGTTATATACTAAGGTGAGGACGGCCCCCTGGGAGGGGCCAACCTATGCTTTTGTTTTATTTTGCCTAGTTCAGCAAAGCCCATTGGAATAGTTATACATACACTTATTTTTTTTTTTTTTTTTGTACCATCGCCTGGCCTTAGGGGCAATTGGGTACAGCACCAATAACTGGTCATTGAGGTCCACCCCTTCCATATTAAGGTTATATTCGTGGACACAGAGGGGTTTCTCCACAACACCAGTCGCTGTTTGAATTTGGACAGCCGTGTCTGTGTGAATTGAGGAAAGAACGAAAATATTCTTTGTATCCCTCCACTTCAGCGCAAGCAAATTACTACTTCTCAAGCAGGCTCTCTCCCCCCCCCCCGTCTAAGTCAGGATTCTACCAGCCCCTGGCAATTAGATTGCACGGTGCCACATGCGCCAATTCCAGAATCAAAAAGGGTGACTAAAAAATGTCACGCTTGTGTAGTAATTGTCCACGTACAAATGGTACCCCATTCTGGATAAGGGTGACACCAAATTCCAAACAATCTTGCCAGTGCTCCCTATGTAGTCCAGGCACCCGTGGGCCTCCATGTGACTATCTTTTCCCTCGTAAACCATAGAACTATATGTACAGCCTGTGGCCCTGTCACACAGCTTCTACATCTTGACTTCGTATCTGGCATGCTTGCTGGGGAGGTACTGTTTGAAAGCAAGACGGCCAGAAAATTTAATCAGGGACTCGTCTACGCAGACAATTTGATCGGGAGTAAACATGGCTGCGAATTGTTGGCTGAAGGGGTTTACGAGGGGCCGGGTTCATTGTCGTTGAAGTGCATAAACCGCAGGATCGGCTTGTATTGTGTCCTGGCCATGGTAGCGGAGAACGGCATATGGTGAATTGGGTCAGCGGACCAATATGACCGCAACTCAGATTTTTTAAAATATGCCCATGAGGAGGTTAAGGCCCAGAAAGGATTTAAATTCTGGAACCGTAATTGGTTTCCAGTCTCTGGCAAGTGAGCTATCTGACAGGGTGCCGTTGCTGTCTACCAGTTCGTATACTGAGTCTGATTCTGAAAGTGAGGCTCCCCATTGCTCTCATCTGTCATGCTCAGCAATGTGTAGGCCTCTTCACTAGTGTACCTCGGATTTGACATGTTGGCCTCTAAATTTATAGGTACACTAGTAGGACTCGCAGGCAAAAAAGTGCACCTGGTTGTCAGAGCCTGCTTCAATCGCTACCAAAATCGATGTCAGCGTTCGCAGAGATCAGGCATGACCTCTGCGAACACTGCAGATATGTGTTGTATTTTTGTAAGTGTCAGTGATCTATTAGATGCACTTGGCTGGGCTGGGGGAGGGGGGGGGACTAAACACAGGTATCTGGGCTGATCACGAGAATGCTAGGTTTTTTAGAGCCCTAATCTAGTGGTAACACTAATATAGATCAGATCACAGATATTGATCTGTTCAGATAATATACTACTAACTGACCTATCTAGTGTGTGTGTGTGTGTGTGTGTGTGTGTGTGTGTGTCAGAGTACCTGACTAATCTGACCCTGCTGGGGATTGACGGTGACCCTGACACTTATACGGTGATCACAGGTGACGGGGCAATCAAGGGGTCAAAACCTTTATTAGGGGCGTTAAGGTGAGGCACCTGTACCTAACACCGATTAGTGACACAAGTACAGTGATCAGTGAAAGATCTGATCGATGCACTCAGTGACGGGGTGACAGGAGTGAAGGGGTTAACTTGGGGGGAGGGGGGGGGAGATCAGGTGGGGTGGAAAGTGTGCCTACATGTACTGGTGTCAGTGGACTGTTGGTGCACTCACATTTTAGATGTAGTCTCTCCTCTCTGGAATGGAAAAGGACTCCAGGAGGGGAGATGACATAACTTCCTCTGCCTCTGTTTCCATTACAGAGGCAGAAGAGGCCAGGACCGATCAGCAGGTACAGACCGAAAAGCATTGGTCTGTGCCTGTAGATTGAATGGTCCTGTAGCGAACCCGACCACTGCGGCGGGGGAGCGCGCTCCCACTAGCCGAGGCCGCCGTTCCTAAATGGCGATTCATGTTATGCTGCCATATTGCAGCAGTAAATATACGCGACGTGGTTGGGAAGGGGTTAAAAAAATAAACACCCAAGCCATTACAATCACTTTAAAGGAGTTGTAAAGGCAGAAGGTTTTTCTTTTATCTTAATGCATTCTATGCATTAAAGGGGTTGTAAAGTCTCCAGGTTTTTCACCTTAACGCATTTTATGCATTAAGGTGAAAACCCTTTTTGTTGTGCAGCAGTTCCCCTAACACTTACCTGAGCCCAAGTGTTCCAGCGACGAGAACGAGCCCAGCAGCTCCAGCCACTGTCTCGGGTCTTCATTGGATAGATTGATAGCAGTAGGAGCTATTGGCTCCCACTGCTGTCAATCAAATCCAGTGACGCGGTAGCGGCAGACTGGGACGAGTCCTGCTGTCAATGGACACAGCAGCAGGACTCAGGAGCTTGCCCTCATTAGTGTCCCCATGGAAAGTAGCTCTCTGTGGGGGCACTCGATGTGGAGGAGGAGCCAGGAGCGCTGGCGAGGGACCCCAGAAGAGATTTGGGGCCGCTCGGTGCAAAACCCTTGCACAGAGGAGCCAAGTATGACATGTTTGGTGTTTTTTTTGTTTGTTTTTGTTTTTTTAAAGCAAACCTTTAGTATCACTTTACGATTTAAAAAACCCTGTGTAGCAGCCTCCGTAGCACCCCCTAATTACTTACCTGAGCCCCATCTCTCTCCAACGATGTCCGCAAGTGTCTTGGCCTTCCAGGACTCTCCTCCTGATTGGCTGACACACAGCAGTGGCGCCGTTGGCTCCCGCGGCTGTCAATCAAAGTCAGCCTATCGTGGGAGAGAGGACATGGCCGGGTCGGGGGTCCATGTCTGAATGAATACACGATGCTGTGACTCAGGTGCCCCATAGAAAGTTGCTGGATGTGGGGGCACTTGATAGGAGGAAGGGCCAGGAGAGCAGGATCCAGGCTGTTCTGTGCAAAACCAACTGCACAGAGCAGGTAAGTATATAACCTGTTTGTTTTTTTTTTTTTTAAAAATTGATTTTACAATCCCTTTAAATGACGTGTATTTAGAAAGTGGTTTCCTGATGAATTTTTCACAAAGCATCAAACATGTACTTTAAACATTTAAGAAGCTCCTGGTAGACTTAAATCGGATGTTCCTCTAAACTGTATTTGTAATTTCCTGTTAGGCCGCTCCACATTGCTGCTCGAAATGGGCTTGCATCTGTTGTTCAAGCTTTGCTTACAAGAGGAGCTACTGTTTTGGCTGTGGATGAGGAAGGTGAGGATTGCACCAATGTAGCTCTTGAAAAAATACTATTAGGTATTTACAAAATGTTGTTTGTGCAGTGTTTGTGTCTTTTTTTGTGTTTTGTTTTTTTTTCCTCTAAGCTGGCCATACATGTGTAGATTTTTCTTTTATTGTTGCTCCCAATTTCATGTTAAAGGCCACATTAACAACTTTGTTATCGTAAACAAGGACCGCTGGCATGCTGTCAAACACATTTTAGATTTCTGGCCAATTTATATCCTAATTATAAAAGTCATCATGAAAAAATGAGGGTGGATCTTCCCATTGGGAATACAGCAATAAAATATGACAGGTCTGTCCATAAGGGGCGGGGGGTCAAACTTGTGATACACTCTAACATCCTGGCACAGCAGTGTTTCCACTCTTTGCTATGGAGTTCATAAATGAATAGGATATTTTCCAGCTTCATGGTGAGAGAACACATTAAAAAAAAATTCATGTAAGATCTGTTTTCCGCGCTTAGGATATTTGGGATATTGTATTGGAAGCAAGAATAAGACTGCTGCCTCCCCTCATATCTCCACTACGTGGAGTATATTGCAAAAGGAATTTATAAATAGGGGTGATTAGCGTTGTCTGTGTTCTTTTGGTGAATGCTTATTCCCTGTGTAATTATATGTGTATTATACAAAAACCTTTAAAGTAAAAAAATGAAAAGGTGTATTTACAAAGTGTTGCGTGCTAATCTGCGCTTCACAGCATCAAACCATAATTATCCTTAGTTTTTAAATCCATCAATAATTCAGAAAAAAATAAAAATGCAAATCTAGAGCAATATAAATGTCCAATTATAAAAATTCATATACACCTTTAAATTTTCTGTGAAGTTTTAAGTGCCATAATGCTTTGTTCAAGTGCCTTTCAAAATCCAAAGTGACTTGTGGAATATACAGGTATTTTCTTGTGCAAAAAAAATGGTGGGTGCACTCATGCTCCACTTATGTGTCCTCATTCACCAGAAGACAGCACCACTGCAGGGGTAAACCGCATATATTTAGAATAGGAGACTGGGATACTGGCTATTCTACTTATATGCAGTTTACCCCTGCAGGGGTGCCGTCTTCTGGTGAGTCAAGACACATAAGGGGAGGGCATTTTTTTTTGCACAAGAAAATACCTGTATATTGCACCAGTCACTTTGGATTTTGAAAGGCACTTGGACACAGCTTTATGGCACTTAAAACTTTTCACAGAAAATTTGAAAGTGTATATGAATTTTTATAATCGGACATTTATATGGTTTTATATTTGCATTTTTATTTTTCTGAATTATTGATGGATTTAAAAACTACGAATAATTATGGTTTGATGCTGTAAAGCGCAGATTAGCACGTAACACTTTGTAAAAACACAGGAATACACCTTTTCATTTTTTTACTTTAAAGGTTTTGGTATAATACACATATAATTATGAAATTCTTTTAAAGTGCCATAATGCTGTGTCCAAGTGCCTTTCAAAATCCAAAGTGGCTTGTGCAATCAATATACAGGTATTTTCTTGTGCAAAAAATGGTGGGTCCACTCGTGCTCCCCTTATGTGTCCTCACTCACCAGAAGACAGCGCTCCTGCAGGGGTAAACCGCATTTAAGTAGAATAGCCGATATCCCAGTCTCCTATTCTACTTGTAGGCGGTTTACCCCTGCAGGGGTGCTGTCTTCTGGTGAGTGAGGACACATAAGGGGAGCACGAGTGGACCCACCATTTTTTTGCAAAAGAGTGTTGCGTGCTAATCTGCGCTTCACAGCATCAAACCATAATTATCCTTTTTTAAATCCATCAATAATTCAGAAAAAAATAAAAATGCCTGTATATTGCACAAGCCACTTTGGATTTTGAAAGGCACTTGCACACAGCATTATGGCACTTATGAACTTTTCACAGAAAATTTGAAAGTGTATATGAAATTATTTTATAGAACATTTATATATTATGGTTTTATGTTTGCATTTTTAATTTCTCCTACGTTCACTGACAGATGCAGCTCTTCATGACGTGTGGGTTTATGCTTGTCCAACTAGGAGTTAACTAGGCAGGGAAAAGAAACAGCTGGCCCCTCCCATGGGGGCTGTCCTCTCTTCCCACATAAACCCTCTCCATAGCATAGCTCAGCAGTTTCAATGCCTGGTTTGCAAGGAGTTGACCTGGCTTCCCTTTAGGGGAATTGCGGTCCTGTTTGTGACCGTTTTTTCTTTATTCTTTCTTTTACTTTTATTTTATTTGACTT
>BLSH010481424.1:522088-560706 GCA_018402905.1 Glandirana rugosa
CTATAATTTTTTTTAATTCGAAATAGACCGGATTCAAATCAAGGACGAAAACCGAATGTCAAACCCATATTTTTATACCCAAACTGTAAGCCAAAAGCAGGAACTAAACTTAGGCCAGATAAAGCTTAATTTTTTTTAATATCCGTACTAATCACAATGTGGAGAGATCTGGTGTCAACCACTGCATTTGTGCTTTAGAATTGCCTAACAGTTACACATACACAATTACCCAAAGCACAAATGGGCACCAGATCTCAGTAGATATCCTAAAGTCCAAAGTTGACAGTATTGCATGTATTATGCACCAGTATGATCAATTCAATTGCTCTTTAAGCCTTTTCATTTATTTTGTCACATTTTTGTCTTGCAACAACGTGTAACTTGTTGATGCCACACAAAATTAACTTTGTAGAGTTGCAGTGCAGCTAATTCTATCTCCAAATACTTTGCTTGACTCCCCAAATGTGGCATGTTTCCTCTATATTACTGAGTAAACGCATGGCTCACCCAGAAATTAAACAGGGATGCCTTTTTGTGTAGATACCAAAGCATAACACTGAGCTGTTCTATAACACATAGAGTGAATGTCACCTACGTATTTATCCATGAGCTGCTGGAAGGGCCAGTGATGTTAGAGTTTTTTGATTTGTGTCATTGTGTTTTTAACTACTTATGACTAGCACCCCACTGTGGCTTTGGTGTGAGTGATCAATTTGGTGGTGGTCAAGTGCTTTTAATTGTTTTAAAAACTAAAACTAGAAGCCTCAAAGGATAGTTTTTATTTAATGAGTACTATATTTGGAAGCACAAAAACTTGGCCTGTATGGATGTTTTAATCGGGAAAACTCTTTAAAAACAAGACCTAACCGTCTCCAGCAGTAAGACGTTCCTAGCCTCCGCACTACCTCCATGTTCCCATTGCCACACTTCTTACTTTGCACATGCCCTCTGGTGACACATCCAGAGTCTGGAATTCTATGCGGCAATAAAGTCATGAATAAAGCTGCATTGCAATCATGATAGATTTCTCTTTTCATCTGAGATTATCTAAGGAAGCCTACAGGGAGGAATCCTGCCTTTCTTAACTGTGTGTGTGTGTGTGTGTATATATATATCTCATTACCCTGTTTGTAAATGCTGCACCCCTTATAAGAGTTTAAACTCCACCTCGAGCCCCCCTAGCCGGGCCTGAGAATAATGTAACAGACCTCGTTCTCACAAGTCAGGTAAACACTGAACTCGTCCTATGATTCTTGATAGACTTTTCCTTTTTACATCTGACAGGACATGCGCACAACATATGAACACTAACTGGAGTCTAGTGCTTCCAACATTTCCCATAGTGTATGGTGGTGGTGATTCTGCCATACACCCCCAGTTTACCAAGTTGTCTTTGCAGTTTAACATTTTTTTTTCTTTACTGCCTCAGCGTGCTACTGGTCTTGAACATGTACACTTGTGTTTTCTCATTAACCTCTTCCAATACACAAGGAAACAAAGCCTTATTTTATACCAGTTCTACTTCAGCTGTTAAAAGTGAACCAGTGTTGATGAGGGAAAAATAGAGGGCCACTTAACAATGTATTGCTGCTTTATGTACATATTCTTTATTGCAAAGACCATTTGTGATTCATGTCCATTACGTTTTGTATCCCACATCAGCTTTAAGACTGAAAAAAAAAATGCCCTTGCACAAAAAGAATTAGAAATATAGTCACAGAGATCTTAATCAGGAGAGTGCTTCCTCTTTGATCAGTTTTCTGTTTTTCTAATTAGTTTCCAGTTTTGGAGGGTGGGGAGACAGCTTGGTGTAAATTTTCTCTTGTATTATCCCTGTGTCTGAATAGTGCCATAGACGAACAACTCAGGGACATGTAATGGCAAAGCATATATTTGTAAATTCCTAACATATTATTCAGAACTGTGATCAGATGTCCTGTGATCCTAGAAAGTCCACTAGTCGTAGTGCTAAATCTGCAAAACTGTCGTCCTATATTTTTTTTTTTTTTTTGCTACTAAATGTGAGTGCCCTTGGGCTATGCATCAAATTTAGGTTGAAGCTAAAACTCCTGAGGCGTTAACTGAATCTTGCTTATAGTAGCTCATTCTTGATAAAATGTTAAGTTGTGTAGACTGGTGGTTGCCAAACCTTGCTTAACTGTGAAAGTACATTATGGCGTTTGTGGCGTTTACCTGTCACCTGTACAATTTTCATGCAAGCCCCAACCACCAACTAGGTTCAGTCAGGACATTGTCTTCTCCACACTTTCTACCAGAACACATAGAAGCCCTTACAGGTTTTCACTTGCAGACACTTTCAGCCAATGCTTTAAAGCTGAAGTTTAGCTAAAGATTATTTTTAGCCCTTAAACTTTGACCTAGCTTGCCTGTTATGTAGTTTGTCCTATCTTGTGCAGGCAACTGGATACTGAAGAAATCTTCACTGCAAGAAGGCCCCTGAACTTCTGTCAAATGGGGTTAATGGTTTTGATTCTCTGGCCCTAATTCAAGTGGTAGTGAATTTCTCCAGGATCCAGCTGCCTACATGACGTGGGACATACTTTATTACAGATAAGTTGGGTCAATGAAGCTGTAGGGCTAAAATGAATTGTTAAGCTAAACTTCAGCTATAAGGTTATGTGTATTTATCTGCAAAGTTATTCTACAAAAAAAACAGCCTTTTGGGGATTTCATCAACAATGAGAGTGTACCACCAGTGGCACATATGCTTTGGTTTGGGGAAGCATGGGTCTAGACACACCTGAATCTGAAACTTTTTTTTTTATCAGTTTTCCACACCAGATTAAAGGCTTTCGCACATAATTATACCCTTGGTTACACTTCTGTGGTTGAAATAAAGTTAATTCTGTGTTTTTTGTGTAGCGCAGCTCAACTCTGCCATCTTTAAATTCTGATGTTGACCTCCTTTACCTTCATAGACCATGCCCACATAGGCAGAACAAGGTGAAAACCAAAACAAGTCTAGACCCAAAACATAGTTCACACTTCCTCTGCCTTCCTTTCCCTCATCGTGTGGCTATTTTACTTACTATGGGGGTTGGTTACCTTTCACTTTTTTCATATGCCTGATTTGCTAAGAAGCCTGTGAGCACAGCATTTTAAAAAGCATGTTTTAGTATAGTTTGGATTTATTAGATTATAAAACTATTCAGTGGCAATTTAAGTGATGAAAGAGAACCAGTTTAACATATTCATACTAAAGAAAAAACGCTTTCTATCTGGTTACTGTGCATCACTGCTCTTCTGTTACAGAGGGCCCTGAAATTTAAGCCATATAAGTAGATACCTCTGACTCCTCTCCAGGAAGATGACACCATATAATATGCTTGGCATGCACAATAATTTAGCGTTTTTATTTTCAGTTCCAGTGTCTTTTGATAATACAATAGCTTGTTGTGGGTTAACATTAATGAGAAAAATATTCAGATGCAGCAAAGGTTTGGAGTGGGTCACAATTTGCCCAAAATGCTGGAGGAATGCTGTTGGCTGTCGTCTCATTGCTCATATTTGTGTGCGTGTGTGAATAAATGTCACATTGGAAGTGCGAAATCTGACCCGGCAGAACATTTCCGTAACATCCATATTATTCTCTAACTTGATTAGTCAAAAAATAGTGTTGCACACCCATTCACACTAGTATGAATTTATTATATTTAACAGATACCAATTACCATTCATTTTGTCTGGATTTGGTTCTTTTAACGAACATCCTACCCTCAACTGCATGTATTCACCTTTCCTTTGCACCCAGTTGCTGAACCGAGCAGCGGAATGGCAAGGAGAAAACCCAGTACTTCTAGTTATGTGGAGAATTGGGACTTGTACCCCCTTCTCCAACAAGACCACGTTAATGATTGCCCACTTCTGACTTCACACTTAAAGCTGAACTTCAAGCAAATTGTTAAATAGATGAAATATAGGCGCTCTTTAGGATTACTGTTTAATTGTTGAGCGTTGCACGTTCCTGTCACACAATACAGCCAACCTGGAGACCTGACTTTGGGTACTGCAGCTAAATACTGCAATGGTCTTGTGCCTGCCCGCAACCGGTTATTTCTACAGTGAAGCAGTAGAATGAGGTTATCTACTATCCTGCTTCCCACTCCAGTAAGCTTATTGCTGGTTAGCACCTAGGCACCACAGCACAACAAAATTGTTTCTTGTGCTGCTTTTGTCCTTTTACCAGTCTGAGCGCCTCTGTACAGAGAATTGCTAAAAACAAAGTTCAATGCAGGTACTTGCACCAGTTGCTTTACAAACCAACACTTTGTTTTATTATTATTATTATTATACACACAAATTAATTTTGTGTTTTACCTGGAGTGCAGCTTTAAACATGACATCTTTTCTGCTTCTAGTGGTTGAACAGAGCAGTGGGGGAAGTGAAATTAAGTTTGTACAGCAAAAGAGTGGGTCAAATTTAAGTGAACTTGTTGCTTTGTCCTACTTGAGCAAAGCACTGGTTTACTTTACAGCGTGAGCCATTCTTGGTAAAGACAAGCCTTTTGCTTGCCAACCCCAGCATCCAGACAAGCTCTTTCCCCTAATTCTCCCCACTCCTCCTGCAGTTCCTGTTTATTTCTGTGAAACAATAAAAAAAAAGTATATGATTTCATCCCAGTCGGGAAGCAGAACACTTTAGACATTTTAATCAATAGAGCCCTGAGTTTGCACCTCTTCATTTAACCCATGTGAAGGATAATTGTGCATTCTTCCAGCACAATGATTAAAGGGTTTTATTTAATTCCCTTAATGCATTTAGTCTTGAATGCCCAAAGCTGCTTTTATCGTTCAAGATATTGCAGCCATTGTTAACTAAGTAGCATCCCTTGGTAACTTGTGTTTCACCCTGAAGTGTGGCATTTTCAAACTCGTCACCAGCATAGCATTACTTTAAATATGCCAGCCTCGTTTAGTAGACCCCAGTGCATGTCTGTGGGACAGTTATTGGAGTTGTATAATGACACCTCTTGAGCTGGTGTTATGAATGTTGCTGTCTTTAATCATGCATTGTGGTGGCATCAATTGTGTTTTCCATAGTTTTGTAGCAGAAATGTTTACCCAGCACAATCGCTGTTTAACTTTGTACTGATATCATTTATTAATAAATAATATGGTGGTGTTAACGTGGTTTTCAAGATTGACAATAGCACTAACATTTTTCAAAAGAATATAATCAAATAACTACATTGGCTCCAATTTCCTCATAAGCTTGAGAAACAGGCAGCTATTAATGTCACATCTTGACAAAGTCTATAAAAAGAGGGAACCATAGTTTTCTAGCATGGGAGCCTGGGAACTGTTAACATTTTTGGATTTTTTTTTTTAAATCCATTATTTCAAAGGTAGAAATGGCAGATTATATTGGACCATGCAGATCAAGAAAGGAGATTCTTTGCACAACACCTAGACCTCTTGAGACCTTTACATTTTATGTGTGTGAGTGTGTATTAGGTTTATTTGGGGGCATTAATGGCTGTAAGTATTCAACATGTATGTGTTGATGTCTACTGAGTGGGAATAATTGTATTCCTCACTAAAGTGGCAGGATGGGTTTTATTGCACTTTCATGGCAGAAAACAGGATTCTGCTGGATGTAAAGCTTTCTTTCTAATGTATGTTACTTTTTTTTTTTTTTTTGTTAATCATGTCAGTGAGATATTGTTCCACTTGTGTGATTATAGTGTTTGTAGACCTTTCTCTAGTGTACAGCATGTATAGTATTCTGGCAATTTTCTGCCTAGCTTGCATCAGTCAACATATTGTGAATAGTCTTTATTGTTTAGAAGTGCATATATCAGTTTCTTGTGGGGTCATTTTCTGACTTAAGTCAAAATCACAGTATCGTGTTAAGTGCCTAGGAGGGGAGTCTGTTGTGCAGCTGTCAAAGTTTAAAGTGGACCTGACTTGTCCCTATACACAATGGAAACAGCAATTTGGGCAGTACCAATACAGCTTAGCAATAGGGTGATCGCAACCAAACTGAATAACATTTAGGTTATCTGTGGATTATTGGTACATTAAATTAACGCATGCATTAAGAAAGCATATTTAATGTTTTGGTGCCAGCATATACGGTCCATACACTCTTGAAAAGGTTGCTCTTTTTGGTCACGAAATGATTATCAAAAACGTTCAGTCTGTGACCAATTCTCAAATAGAATTTTGTTAAATATTTTTGTGGTCTACCTTCCTTAATATTCGATTCATCCTGAAATAATCATTGGCTATAGTCATAGGTGCATAGGCAAGTTTGGCTATTCCCACCCAATTTTGTTCCCACGAGTTAATATAATTGGCTTTTTATCTTGCCTATGCTTTTTTCCTTTATATTACCTTATATTATGCTGTATGTGTAAGTTATTTGTAGCAAATCTTACAAGTTCTTATTGCATTGATTAGGCATCATTCTGTAAATTTATTGATCTAGCCCATAAAATGGCTGCTTCCTTGATATATGTGGGCCACAGCACCACTTGCACTTTGCAAAGCCAGCTTTCATCATGACAGTGAAACGGCAGATGTTAACTTTTTTAGTCTTGAAAAGAAACCTGTTGTGGAATAAACATGCATTCTGCCATGCTGACCTTTTGAAAATGCTAGATGCCTGACTATGTCTAGCCTGATAATTTATTTCTACATGACTAACCCATGCAGCATACTTTTCTAGGTCAGTGGCTAAAAGTTATGAAGTCTGAGATTGCCTCACAACTAACCTTTTCAGAGGATCAGCTATGGCAGCCTACATTTTATCTCACCACAGCGTTCCTCTCATTAAACCTCTTCATGGGTTTTGACAGCTGTCTTTGTCAGTAGGAACAATTTTCAAGAATTAATTTCATCCCTTTATCAAGCAGTGTTTGTTTATGAAGGCTTTTCTGATATGTTCACCTACAAAGACTTTAAAATATTAGATTACAAATGCACTAATTTCTGAAGTGATAATTTCACTTCACAAGTCAATCAAAGCAATCTGATGTAAATAACCATGTCATGATATTGAAGGTTGATGTCTTGATGACTTAACCATTATGTAACAATTCCCATCCCTTGTAGACATTGTCCAGATAAACCTGTATTATAAGGCAACAATATTTTAACTTTATTATGGGCTAAATTAGGAATCTTGTTTGACACTTCAAATGGGATTTCATAATAACCTTTTAGAAGTCCCTTTTATGTAACTGTAGATTTCCTTATTTTGGGTTGTAGAGAATGAGCCTTCTATTTTGCCTCAAGCAGAACGTTGTAATATTTGTCTTAGTAATATTGTACAGTATTAGTAGTAGTGGTAGTACAGTTGAAGCCACCCCAAAATACTCTCTAGCTACAATACAAGACATTGCCAGACACCTTTTTGCCTTTTGACTCCCACAAACAGGATAACCCTGGACCTGGGATTGCAAAACATGTTTTTGTTTTTATTATTTGATCACGTTTCCTTTTTTTTTTTTTTTTAGGTTGGTTCTTGGTGATTTCCTTGCTAATAGTTTCTTTTTGAGAGGGGTTTTCGAATACCTCTTTGGTTTTGTCTCATCTTATTCCCCTGTATTGCAAATAAGAGTCCTCTCTAACCCTACAGGTTATATGTGTTTTGTTACAGCTGGGTAATGTTGCTGTGATGGCTGTTCACTGCCTCATAGTTATGGTATATCATAGTAACGCAACTACTGAGTGCCTATGTGGCCTCCCTTGCTGTGGCTGTGCCTTTTCTACCCCACTTGCAAATGTTCAGTCTTCTAACAATGTTACTCTGACAGGGCCAGGGTGGGGGGAACAAGGGAGAATGTGTGCAAATTATTTTTGTGTTTTAAGTTGTGGGAGTTCAAACTTGGGGATCATTTAATAGGAGAGTTCATTAAAACTTGATCTCTTTTCTATAAAAGTTCCCTGCAACCAAGTCCTGCTGCTCATATTGTGGCTTTGAATCAATTCTGTTTATTAAAAAGCTTTAGCTTGTAATATGTGTCATGTCATTTTTGTATTTTTTTTGTTGGCATACCTCAAATGGCCAGCTCCATGGAAGAACAGAAAAGTCAAGGATGAGATGATGGGTTACTCAGATGCCATTTATGGCAATCTAGCATATGTCCGCTTAGAATGTTTCCTGTATTTAAAATTGTTTCATCTAATGCAGCCAGTGCTTGGGGTTATATGGGAAGTTCAAAGTACTCACTCCACCTCTTAGTCTTACCATAATGCTGAGGGTAGGGGAAGGTAGACTCCATGTGGTAAGCTGTAAAGCGCAATTCCAGCCAGCACAAACAGGTTTTTGCCATTGGTGCCTCTGATGGAAAGATTTCTTACTTCCCAGTCTGAAAGTAAAGGGAAGTCACCCTAATAGGGGCACACACAATTTGTATTGGACCGGAAAAGGGGTTAAACGATGCGATTTGAGGTTATGCCCTCCTTTCCTGATGACAATTGCACCTCCCCTCTCTTCATTCCGGATAAATCAGCAGGCATGACCAGGAGCAGGGTAGGAAGAGAAGCAAGGTAGACAATGAGACTCCACATAGCCGGGGGAGCATGAGCAGGTATGTAACTAATCTATTCAATGCAGCCACACATTATCAGATTATTTTGGACAATTTCTATTCATGAGTTAATGTGTCACTAAACCCACAACCGTACAATCAGTCTGTATATGCAGTAAAGCATGCATGTTATACTCACTGTGAAACCTAAGGGGTTAATCCTCTGCATTGTGTAAAAAGGCTGATCCTGTCTTCTCTGTACCTCCACTTCTTCCACTGTCCCTAATCCATCGTCTGATTATACGGAGCCTTTGGAGGCACTCTGCACATGCTCAGTTTGGTGTGTATTGCTAGTGGGTTTTTTTCTTTCTCCTTGGGAGGTTGCATGTGATCGGCACAGGGCCAATTGACACTATCCAGACAGAGGGCCAGGGGTCCTGCACCCTCATAGGGCAGTCAGAGTAGAATGAAAACTCCTACAAGCTTTACAGGCACTGATAGATGTTAGAAGCAGTTTATATTTACTAAAACAATTTCCATGTGCTGTAGGAGACCAGATATAGTGAATGCAGGGGCCTGGGTTTAGTAACATTTTAACTTGTACATAGGTAAAGCAGAATTAACAGACCTTTCCCATGAGGACACTGGATGCTAAAGTAAGTATTAAATTAGTAATTTAGTATGGTGAAGCCTTTTTTCATACTTGTGTATACCCAGTGGGACCACCACAGGACATACTACAACCTCTGACAAAAAGCATGGAATCACCACTCTTGGAAAATCCAAAAGGACTTCCTGAATATTGTGCCACCGTCCCTAAGACCAGAACAAAAGGTTTGTGGGAAACCCCACACAATGTGGACGTTTTAAATGGGCACACCACGAGATAACACATGCGATTGTAAAAATATACAAAGTTTATTCATACATTAAAAAAGATGCACAAACGTTAAGTACATATCAAAAAATAAAAATAAACAACACAAATCTCAACATTTCATGTACGTGGAGCCTTGCTAAAGGGACCACATCACATGGCATGTCCAGATCTGGGTCATAACAATTAATGCATGTTTACTACCAGTACAACCATGGTGTGTATGCACACACAAAAATGTGGGAGTCTACGCTTTTCGCTATGAGCTTCCTCAGGACCCCACTCAGCATGGCTGTCGGTTGCAGAAGTAGCTAATAATCGCGTAGACTCCCACATTTTTGTGTGTGCATACACACCATGGTTGTACTGGTAGTAAACGTGCATTAATTGTTATGATCCAGATCTGGACATGCCATGTGATGTGGTCCCTTTAGCAAGGCTCCACGTACATGAAATGTTGAGATTTGTGTTTGTTTTTATTTTTTGATATGTACTTAACGTTTGTGCAACTTTTTTAATGTATGAATAAACTTTGTATATTTTTACAATTGCATGTGTTATCTTGTGGTGTGCCCATTTAAAACGTCCACATTGTGTGGGGTTTCCCACAAACCTTTTGTTCCACTCTTGGAAAATGTTCATTCAAGTGTTGTGTAGAAAAAAATCAGACATGCCTCAGAACTAACATTTCGGCCTTCTGGCTTTATGAAAAAAAGCGAAAACTGTAGTCAATTGCAACTGTTTTTGCAGATCAAGCAGAGGAAATAGAATATGGAACTATAAGAAAAAAGGGTGCACTGACCTAGTGCATTATCCTAAAACCATAAGCTTATTGTTAAAAAGTGGTAAGTATTCTACACACAAAAATAGGATTTTATTAAGAATTTACCGTAAAATCCTTTTCTCTGAGTTCACTGACAGACACAGCCCTTCATTGATAAGTGGGGTTTATGCACATCCTACTAGGAGTAGACTAGGCAAATAGAAAAAAAGCAAGCTGACCCCTCCCAGGGGGCCGTCCTCACTCCCCAGGTCTGCATAGCATATCAGTTCGTAATAAGCCATGCAAATGCAACACAGGGGTGGGTGCTGCGTCTGTCAGTAAACTCAGAGAAAAGGATTTTACGGTAAGTTCTTAATAAAATCCTATTTTCTACTAGTTCTCTGACAGACGCAGCCCTTCATTGACAAGTGGGGATGTCCCAAAGCAGTGTCATTCAAGAGGGGTGGGTAAAAAATAACAACTGTACCCAACAGAATCAGCGGATTGCTGACACATCAACTTTGTAAAACTTAACAAAAGTGTGCACCGAGGCCCAAGTAGCCGCCTTGCACACCTGGGACACCGAAGCCTGGTGTCTGAAAGCCCAGGAAGTGCTCACTGCCCTGGTGGAATGAGCCGTGACTGGAAAAGGGGGGACTTTGCCCCAAACAGTATACGCATGGGTCACGGTCTGTCTGATCAAACGGGAGACAGTAGCCGACGAGGCCGCCAACCCTTTGCGCGGGCCTTCTGTCAGTACAAACGCATCAGACTTCCGAAAAGAAGCTGTAGTCGCCAAATACACCCGCAAAGCCCTCACAACATCCAGAGAATGCAACTCAATCTCCTTGGGATGCGACGGGTGCGGACATAATGAAGAGAGAACAATATCCTCATTAATGTGAAAAGAGGAAACCACCTTCAGTAGTAACGAAGGTGAAGGTCGCAGGACCGCCTTATCCTTATGAAGGACCAAGTAGGGAGACCTATATGACAAGCTCAGACACCCGCCTAGCGGATGTAATGGCCACCAAGAAAGCCACCTTTTGTGACAGCAATCGTAAGGGAATATCCCTGATTTTCTCATATTGCGGTTTCTGCAGTACAGAAAGTACCAAATTCAAATCCCACGGCGCCAAAGGCGACCGCACCTGAAGAACCACATGGCGTACACCCTGTACAAATGTATGTATCAACGAATGTGATGCTAAAGGGTGTTAAAAAAGAATTGCCAGAGCCAAAATCTGACCCTTGAGTGTACTCTATGCCAATTTGTTATCCAGGCCTTGCTGCAAGAAGGCCAGCACCTGGGACACAACCCCGCCTCACACCAGGCAATATAGGCCTGCCAGGTGCGATGATATATCTTGCGCGAAGTACACTTGCACGCCTTAAGCATGGTAGGGATCGCGGAGTCAGAGACGACCCTATCCCTCAACACCTGGGACTCAATAGCCAAGCCGTCAAAGCCAGTGAGGGTAAAACGGTGCAGGATGGGTCCCTGTGACAGCAGATCTTCACATAGCGGAAGACGCCAGGGGACATTTGCCACCATCCGCACCACGTCGGCGTACCAAGGGCGCCGAGGCCAATCCAGAGCTACCAGGATTGTCGGGATCCCCTCCGCTTCTACCCTGCGCAGTAGCCGCGGTAGAAGCTTGAGAGGAGGGAACGCGTACAGGAGCCGGTACCGACCCCAAGGCACTACCAACGCGTCCGTGGTGGCCAACGGATCCCTTGTTCTGCACACGAAGGTCTGCACCTTGTGATTGAACCTGGACGCCAATAGGTCCACGTCTGGCGCCCCCACCTGTGGCAAATATGACGGAACACCTCTAGATATAGGGACCATTCCCCCTGATCCAGTGTCTGGCGACTGAGAAAGTCCGCCTGCCAATTTTCTTCGCCCGGAATGTAAATGGCGGAGATTGCCGGCACGTGAAGTTCTGCCCATCTCAGAATGCGAGCCGTTGCCAAGCTCCTCGTTCCGCCCTGATGGTTCACGTATGCCACCGCCGTGGTGTTGTCCGACTGAACCCGAACCAGGAGGCCGCGCAGCCTTACCGTCCAGTGAATGAGGCAGAGCCTGATTGCCCTCAGCTCCAGCACATTTATCGGAAGGCAGGATTCCTGCACCGACCAACGGCCCTGAGCAGACCGCTGCCCCAGGACCCCCCCAGCCCGATGTCCGCTGGTGGAGGCTGGTGTCCGTCGTGACTATCGACCAATTCAGGGGAAGAAACGACTTTCCCAATGTTAGAGCCGGGGCCCGAAGCCACCAGGTCAAAGATCCCCTGGTCTGATGATCCAATCTGATTAGCTGGTCCAGGGACCACGGAGACTTGTCTCACCGTGACAGAATCGCTCACTGTAGGAGCCGAGTGTGACTCTGGGCGTAAGGTATCGCCTCGAAGGCTGAGACCATGAGCCCCAACACCCGCATACAGAACGGTAAGGAGGACCACTGGCGTGACAGCTGGGTTCGCACCACTGCTTGCAGTGTCAGCAACTTGGCCGGAGGTAAGAACACCTTCGCCTGCTCCGTGTCTAGAATCAGACCCAGATATTCCAGTCGACAGGACGGGGTCAACGTCGACTTCTGCAGGTTGATCAGCCAGCCGAAGTCTCTCAACGAGGCCATGGTGATAGCCACATTCTCCTCCAGGGCCGAAGCATACTCCGCTCGCAGGAGTAAGTTGTCGAGGTATGCTACCACCGCAATGCCTCTCTGCCTCAATAGCACCAGCACCGGAGCCACCAGCTTGGTGAATACCTAAGGCCAGACCTAAGGGAAGTGCCACAAGTTGGTAATGTAGATCCCCCACCCCAAAGCGCAGGAATCGCTGGTGCCAGAGACAAATGGGAACATGGAGATACGCATCCCTGATGTCCAGAGATGCCATGAAGTCCCCTTGGTGCAGGGCGGCCACGACCAAACTGACAGATTCCATCCTGAATTTTCGCGCCTTCACAAAGTGGTTTAGCGCTTTTAGGTCCAGAACTGGCCTGACCCCACCCTTCTTGGGCGCCACAAAGAAGTTTGAATAGAAGCCGCGGAACCTTTCCAGCGGAGGTACCGGCACAATCACCCCTTGTTCGGAGAGCGTCTGAACAGCCCCTAGGAGAGCCTCTCGACGCCTCTGAGGGAGTCTCAAATTCGATGGGAAGAACCTGTCTGGGGGTAGAGTGCTGAACTCTATCCTGTATCCGGAGGACACCACTTCCTGCACCCACTGGTCAGAAATGCGGGCAGTCCACCTGTCTGCGAACCCCAGAAGTCGGCCCCCCACCCGAGAGTCGGGTGGGGGCCAGCCCATCATGCGGAAGAGGACTTTTCCTCCGTCTTTTCGTTCTTGCACTGCCAGGGCCGCTTACCGGACCCAGAGGCAGACTTGCCAGGCCTTGAGCCCTTGCCCACCGCACCGGGCGCACGAAAAAAACGCTTCTGACCTGAAGAAGCAGGACCCTGCTTATGGCGGAATTCCCGCCGCCTGGGCTCCGGGAGAAAGGTACTCTTCCCCCAGTGAAATCCTTAATGATTTCACCCAATTGTGCCCCAAAGAGCCGACCACCCCGAAAGGGAAGATACGTGAGGCCCTTTTTGGACGCATGGTCACCCGACCAACAGCGTAACCACAGCACCCGTCTGATAATGACTGCAAAAACAGACAGCTTAGACAGCATGGGGAGCAGGTCCA
Source organism: Glandirana rugosa (assembly GCA_018402905.1). Taxonomy (NCBI): domain Eukaryota; kingdom Metazoa; phylum Chordata; class Amphibia; order Anura; family Ranidae; genus Glandirana; species Glandirana rugosa. The sequence continues at coordinate 535,925 of BLSH010481424.1, forward strand.
AAGCTGCGTCGCACAGGTACCGGAGACCCTGTATCAGATGGTCCGTCCGCTGTGAAGCCTCAGGTGAACATCCGCAGCTCAACTCATTGTGCAACTCAGTCACACACTCCGTAAGGGATTGCGCCACCATGGCAGACGCCAGAGCTGGTCTCATGGCCGACCCCACCACCAAGAACAGTGCCTTGGATACCGCCTCCGTCCACCTATCGGCCGGATCCTTAAAAAAGGGAGACCCCTCCAAGGGGATGGTCGTTGCCTTATTCAGGCGAGCCACCGGAGGGTCCACTGCGGGGGATGCCCACTTCTGCACAAAACTGTCCTCAAAGAGCGTACAGCGAAACGTTTGGGCAATGACCAGGAATTCTGCAGACGCTGCCATTCCTTATAGACCAGCTGGTCAAAAAATTGATCATAGGGATAGGCCCTAGGGGACCGAGACGGCTTAAAGGACCCACAAATGTAGGCAGTCTCCTGCGACTCTCCGGCCTGGTCCAACCACAAAGACGCACGGATATCCGTGATCAGGGAGGCCACCAGCACCCTTTTGCGCGCCACCGAGACCCCCTGGTCTTCCTCACCATCCGAGGGCTCCAGTTCACCATCTGAGAGCTCCACGGGGGTCCCCGTGACCACTGAGGCCCCTTCCCGTTCAGAATCCTCCCCTGAAGATGGAAGGGGGGTGGACGCTTTTTAGCCACCCCCTTAGCACGGCTCGGCACCTCCCGGGGGAAAAAATCCCCCAATATGGACTTTAACTGGTCCAGGGGAACCCGAGGACCCAGCGAAACTTGCACTTCCACATATCCCTCCGGAGAAGAACCCGCAGGTTCAGCCGCCATTGTGCCACCGGAACACTTGCTAGGCCCTGACAGCCCCACCACTGCCCCACAGAGCAACCGGGAGAATACCCAGGAGGACTGTACCCACCGCTACCAACACCCCAGGGAAAGCCAGCTATACTTGCTGTTTATAATTGTCCTTAAAGCGCTGCGTCCCAGTAGGAGTGCTTGACTGCCTGTCAGGAGCCTTCACCGCCACTGTGCCTTCCATGCTGTCTCAGAGGAAAAGAGGAAGAAACTGCGCCAGCCGCACGTTTTCTTCAGCAGGCACATCAAACATGGCCGCCGAGCAGACACGAGGCCAAAGCATGCTCCACACAGGCCGCGACTACGGCAAAATGGCCGCCGAGCAATCACTAGAGGCCAAAATAGCCCGCAAAATGGCAGTGGATCGCCGCATGGCGGTTTTAGCGCGGGGGGTGTAGGAGAGGGGCAAACCTGTAGCCCTGAACCCTCCACCGGCCAGCATGGTCCGCAAATCGGCCAGCCCCCCCTCCGCACCCCTGGGGGGAGCGAGACGGGAGTCACTCACCGATCCGACGGGCGTAGCGGGTAGCCACCCGGTAGCAGACCTTCCTCCCATCAGGTGGGGAGGGATGCTGCAGGCCAAGCGCCCCTGGACGCGAGCACAGCCCGGTCACTGGACGTAAGTGGGTAGAAGAAAAAGACTGGGGAACCGCAGGTCCCAGCAGGGAACCAGGTCTAACTCCTTGCACTAGGCATAAAAAACTGATATGCTATGCAGAGCTGGGGGGGTTATATGCTGGAGTGAGGATGGCCCCCTGGGAGGGGTCAGCTTGCTTTTTTTCTATTTGCCTAGTCTACTCCTAGTAGGATGTGCATAAACCCCACTTGTCAATGAAGGGCTGCGTCTGTCAGTGAACGTAGGAGAAATCATAATTTAGTTAGAGTTCATCGCATAGTACAACATCATTAATTCCATAGTGCATCAAAATTTCAGGCAGGAGGTGAAGATCCAATAGGCTAGCTCGTTTCGAGGTTATGCCTCTTCTTTATAGCCACTTTGTGTTTGTGACTAATGGTATCACTGAGGAAACTATTATGGAATCACCATGTACTTTGCAGTTCTAAAACAAAACCTCTGCATCAGATTACATCTGCTAATTCGTCTGCAGTTAAGAGTGCTTCCACACCTTGGGGAGCTGTTGCACCAACTTGATTGACCTGCATCATGGCTTCAACAGGAGATGTCAGTTGACACAAAGGAGAGGATTAAAAAAAAAATCTTCTAAAAGGTAAATCACGGGAATGTTGCAAAAGAGGTTGTTTGTTCCCAGTCAGCTATGCCTAAAATCTGGAAATACAAATCAAATGGGAAGCTTGTTAAAGGGAAGCGTACTGGCAGACCAAGAAGAGATCAAAGGGTCAAGATGGGAAACTTAAAGCAATATGCCTTGAAACCAGAAAATGCACAACAAAACAAATGGTCAGAAACTGGAGTCAATGTCTGTGACCCAACTGTAAGACATGGCCTAAAGGAAATGGCAATTGCATACAGAAAAGCCACGCGAAGTTCATCATTGACACCTAAAACGGGAAGAAAGGGGTTACAGTGGGCTAAAGACCAGTTATAATGGACTGTGGATAACTGGATGAAAGTGATATTCAGTGATGAATCACAAATCTGCCTTGGACAGAACGATGATGCTGGAACTTTTTTGTTTGGACCCGTTCCAATGAAATGTATGAAGACGACTGCCTGCAGAAAACATGCAAATTTCCACAATCATTGATAAGGGGTTGCATGTCAGGTAAAGGTATGGGGGAGATGACCGTCATTAAAACTTCAATAAATGCACAAGTAATTGTACACTTTCTTTTTTTTTTTATTTATTTCTTCAACCAGCGGCTTATATTGGGAGGCGACTTTTTTTTTTCCATAATGGGGGAATGCAAGATTTAGCTGCGTTTGAATAAATGACGTACTATTGACTTACAATAGTTTTTTGGGATTGTGTTAACGTGGAGTAAGAAAAACGCCGGGTCATCAGGGATTTAATGATCTGTGAATTTCTGTGTGACCGTACGTACCGGCTTCCAGAAATGTTTTAGTTTCGGGCAGGCCCAGAAGATATGCAGATAGGGTACCTCTGTCCGTCTGGCATCTCCATCAGTGGTCTGTGGCATCTGGGTAACACATATGTAGCCACTGGGGAGTGTAGTACCACCTAGTGAGAATTTTATAGCTGGTTTCTTGCAGTTTAGTGCACACAGATGATTTTAAGGATAATTGAAGGATATTTTGTTTGTTGGGTAGTCGTAAAAGAACGGTAAGGTCGTCTTCCCATTTCTGCAGGAATGGAAGTTGGGGGTTGCTCCATGGGGACATTAAGTAGCGTATATGTTTTTGTCAGTACCTGCGTCAGTTGACCCGTGTGAGCAATAGTCCTCAAATTCCGTGAGCATGCAGGCTTAGCGTATTGAGTCGGGTATAGTGTGCAGGAAGTGGTGAACTGGTATTGCATTCCAAAATGGTATTTGGAATCGGCCATGACTCTGTTAGCATTGCAATTGAGGGCCAATGGTCCGTGTCTACAGACGTCCGACCTTGCCCCTCCTGCAAGAAGGTCTGGAAAGGAGCTTTGCCAAGCCCGGGCGGAAATGCTGGGTTGCCCAGAATAGGGAATAATGGAGAATCCCATGTGGAGAGAGGTGTAGAGAAGACTGTCTTAAAGCCTACGTGCAGTGTGGTACCTATCAAAAAAAAACTAAATTTTGAAAAAAATTATATTTTCTACTTTTTATTAGAAGAATACAATAAATTAAATTTTAGTCATAATTTTCTGCCAAAATGCATTCAGCCACATGTCTCGGGTAAAAAAAAAAAAGTCAGCCTATATTTATTGGTTTGCGCAAAAGTTATAGCGTCTACAAGCTAGGGTACATTTTCTGGAATTTATGCACTTTTATTTTATGACTGCCTATCTCATTTCCTGAGGTGCTTTAATGGAAGGGCAGTACAACCCCCCCCCCCCCCCATGACCCCATTTTGGAAAGTAGACACCTCAAGGAATTAGCTGAGAGGCATGTTGAGCCCATTGAATATTTTAATTTTTTGTCACAAGTGATTTGAATAATGACAAAAATAAAAAAATACACAAACTTGTCACTGAAATTTACACACATGCCATGGGTATATGTGGAATTACACCCCAAAATACGTTCTGCTGCTTCTCCTGGGTATGGGTATAACCCATGTGTGAGACACTTTTTGGAGCCTACATGCATACAGGACCCCAAAAATCAATCACCGCCTTCAGGATTTCTAAGGGCGAAAATTTATGCCTTCACCCCACACTGCCTATCACAGTTGCGGAGGCCATGAAATGCCCAGATAGCTAAAAAAAAAAACAAATGACCCCATTTTGGAAAGTAGACACCCCAAGCTATTTGCTGAGAGGCATGTTGAGTCCATGGAATATTTTATATTTTGCCACAAGTTTCGGGGAAATTATATTTTTTAATTTTTTTTTTCACAAAGTTGTCAATGATGTTTTGCTCGCAGATGGGGTTTACTTTCCAAAATGGGGTCATTTGGGTTTTTTTTTTGCTATCTGGGCATTTCATGGCCTCTGCAACTGATAGGTAGTGTGGGGTGAAGGCATAAATTTTCACCATTTTTAAAAGCCTTTACAGGTTACCACTTTAGATCTGCAGAGGAAGTCTTGCTGCCCACGATCTGACGTTTGCGGTGATACCTCACATGCATGGTGAAATTGCTGTTTACATGCGACACGAGACAAACGCTTGCCTTCACCTTTGCGCATGTGCATGGGGGGACGGGTGCATTTTTTAAAATTTATTTTGCTTTTTATTTTTACACTGTCCCTTTTTTTAAAAAAAAAAAATATTATTTCACAGGGATTTTAAATATCCCCTATGATTAAAAATGGGTAGTGTTGCATTTTTTTTTTTTTTTATTTGGGGTCTACTAGACTCTAGATCTTTCCTCAGCCCTTAAAGCATCTGACCACACCAATATCGGTGTGATAAGATGCTTTCCCAATGGCGCTGTTTCTATCCGGCGAAACCAAAGTCGCGAAATGCTTGTAGCCTCTGGTTTCTTAGGCTATAGAGATGATTGGAGCCATTCTAGTCTTCGATCAGCTTTATGATCAGCTGGCGGAACCAACTGGCTGCATTCTCTCATTCCTTGGTGGGAGAGGAGGGCCTGAGAAGACCAGCAACATACTAGTACGTCGCTGGTCCTTGTTGGGCATATGTTCTAATGTGTGTCTTGTTTTTTTTTTTTTTTTTGTGTTTTTCACGCATCCAGTGGGTTAAATAATAAAAAAAAATCAACCCGTGGGTATGCCCACCAGTAGAAAACCACCCTTCATCCACCCACTTCTAATGAGCATAGCCCTTTTTTAAAAATATATATTTGAGCATAGGGGCAATCCACCCCAATTTCCACCCACTGCCCCTATGATCCGGTATAGATGCTCTTTTTTTTACCAGTGGTGGTGAAATCACCTCCAACATTGCTGCGTTATGTATGGTGGGAGCAAATGCTGTTGCGGTCACCATGCATAAATCAGTATTGCAGCTGAATGGCGTATCTGAAAAGCAATCAACAATTAAAACACAGTAACCTAAACAAATCACATACCTGCTAAGAAGAAAAAAAAATATAGAACACATTAACACAGCCTTACAGGTAAGCAGTAACATAAAAAAATTACATACCTGCAAAGAAAACGATATAAAAAAGGAATAAAACATTACAGGGATGCTTAAAAAATATTAATAGAGAGAAAATGAGAGGGGGGGGGACGTAAAACTGTTTGGCTTTTTTATTTTATATTTTTGTTTTAAAATGTTATTTTTTGTAACTTAACTGACTGGTTCCAGGTTTGGGTCTCTTAAAATGCACTGGCATCTTTGGAGACCCTATAAGTGTGCCTAATCACTGTGTCTGTTGTGCCCTACGCTAATAATCCACTAATGTGTGGTAATGTTTGAAACATTCTCCGATGCAGAGACCAGGCTGGTCAGGACAGACACGCCATCTCTTTTGGGGTGTTCTTTGGCCTGAGGTACCACAGAGGACTTGTGGAAAGTGCCTCTCATGCAGCCCGGCTCACCGCATTTAGATTGTGACATTGGGGTGCAACACCATCTGGAAACAGAAGGGCTGCGACAATCTCTTCCTGGAATTGAAGGAAGGATCCTGTCTGTCCTGACACTCTGTATAGCACATGAACATTCAGCAAAGCCAATTGGAATAAATATACACACTTTTTGCAGTAGCCGCTGCCTTTTTAATGGAGGTTTTTGGCCTCTAGTGACCGCGCTGTGGCCATTTTGCCGTAGTCGCGGCCTTTTTAGCATGTGCTTTTGGCCTCTTGTGACCGCTCGGCGGCCATCTTTGGTGTGCCTTGCTATTAAAAACGTGCGTGTCAGTGCCGTTTTTTTCTTCCTGAATCAGCGGTGCACACGCAGTGGCAGCAAAAATGGCAGTGGTGGACAGCACACATACGGTGGCTAAGAGGGGCATACAGTACAGCAGGTATGGCTGACTTTTCCCTGGGGTGTCGGTGGCGGCGGAGCAGAGTCCTCCTGGGCATACCCTGGTCGCTCTGTGGGGCGGTTTGGTGGGGCAGCATTGTGGGGTGTCATGGCCCATAGGCCCTAAAACCATTCCGGTGGTACAATGGCAGCCAAACCCGCGGGTTCTTCTCTGGGGGTCCGCAGAAGCTCAAGCTGCGCTGGGACCTCTAGTTCCCCTGGACCAGTTAACTTCCATTTGTGGAGAGTTTTTCGCTCGGGGGGGTACCAAGCCCTCCCAAGGGGGTGACAAAAAAGTGTCCACCCCCCCGCCTTCCTCTGAGGAGGAATCTGAACCGGATGGGGCCTCTGTGGTCACAGGGCCCCACGTGGAGCTCTCAGATGGTGAACTGGCGCCATCGGACGGTGAGGAAGACCAGGGGGCCTTGACGCACAAAAGGGGGCTGGTGGCCTCCCTGATCACCGATATCCGTGAGTCATTGCGGCTGGACCAAGCCGGGGAGTTGCAGTGGGTCCTTTAAGCCGTCACGGATCCCTAAGGCATGTCCTTGTGTCCAATTTTTTGACCAGTTTTGTGTATAAGGAATGGCAGCGTCCGCAGAATTCCTTTTCACTGCCCAAACGTTTTCTCTGTGCGCTATCCTTTTGAGGACAGTTTTTTGCAGAAGTGGGCTTCCCCCACAGTGGACCCTCCGATGGCTCGCCTGAACAAGGCGACGACCATTCCCTTGGAAGGGTCTCCATCTTTTAAGGTTCCGGCCGATAGGCGGACGGAGGGTATCCAAGGCTTTGTTCTTGGTGGTGGGGACGGCCATGAGGCCAGCTTCGGCGACAGTGGCACAGCCACTTACGAAATGTGCAACAGGATTGCAGTGTTTGGGCTGCAGGTGCTCCCCTGAGGCCTTGCCGGTACCTGTGTGTCGCAGCCTTGGACCTGCTCCTCATGCTGTCGAAGATGTCTGTTTTTGCAGTCATTATCAGACGGTTGCTGGGGTTGCGGTGTTGGTCGGGTGACCACGCGTCCAAAAAGGGCCTCACGGACCTTCCTTTTCAGTGGGGTCGGCTTTTCGGAGCACAATTGGATGAAATCATTAAGGATTTCACCGGGGAGAAGAGTGCCTTTTCTTCTAGAACCCAAGCGGCGGGATTGCCGCCTTAAGCAGGGTCCTTCATCCTCGACCCAGAAGCGGTGTTTTTCGTGCGCCCAGTTTAGCGGGCAAGGGGCTCAAGGCCCGGCAGTCTGCCTCGGGGTCCGGTAAGCATCCCTGGCAGCGCAAGCCCGAAAAGACTGAGGACAACCCCTCCTCCTCATGATGGGTTGTCCCCGCCCGACTTTCAGGTGGGGGGCCAACTTCTGGGGTTCGCAGACAGGTGGACTGCTCGCATTTCCGACCGGTGGGTATGGGAAGTGGTGTCCTCCGGGTACAGGATAGAGTTCAGCACTCTACCTCCCAGACAGGTTCTTCCCATCGAACCTGAGGCTTGCGCCAGGAAGCTGTCTTAGGGGCTGTCCGCACAAGGAGTGATTCTGCCGGTCCCTCTGTTGAAGAGGTTCCGTGGCTTCTATTTAAACCTCTTTGTGGTGCCCAAAAAGGGTGGGGTAAGGCCAGTTCTGGACCTAAATGCACTAAATAATTTTGTGACAGCGCGAAAAGTTAGGATGGAATCAGTCCGTTTCGGGGTGTGGCCGCCCTTCACCAAGGGGACTTCATGGCATCCCTGGACATCGGGCACGCTTATCTGCATGTTCCCATTTGCCTCCGGCATCAGCACTTCCTGCGCTTTGCAGTAGGGGACCTGCATTATCCATTTGTGGCACTCCCCTTTGGTCTGGGCTCTGCTCCACGGGTCTTCACCAAGTTGCTGGCTCTGCTGAGACAGAGGCATTGCTGTGGTAGCTTACCTGGACGATCTACTCCTGCGAGCGGAGTCAGCTCCGGCTCTGGGGGACAATGTTGCTATCACACTGACCTCCCTGCGAGACTTCGGCTGATTGATCAACCTACAGAAGTCGACACTGAACCCGTCCTGACGCTTAGAATATCTGGGCCTGATATTGGACACAGAGCAGGCGAAGGTTTTCTACCTCCGGCCACGTTGCTGACACTGCAAGCCCTGCTGTCACGTCAGTGGTCCTCCTTACGGGTCTGTATGCGGGTGTTGGGGCTCATGGTCTCGGCCTTCGAGGCAATACCGTACGCCCAGAGTCACACTCGGCTCCTGCAGCGAGCGATCCTGTTACGGTGGGACAAGTCTCCATTGTCTGGACCAGCTGATCAAATTGGATCACCAAACCAGGGGGTCTTTGACCTGGTGGCTCCAGGCCCCGGCATTGACTTTGGGAAAGTCATTCCTTCCCTTGAATTGGTCGATAGTCACTACGGACGCCAGTCTATTGGGCTGGGGAGTAGTCCTGGGGCAGTTGTCTGCTCAGGGCCGTTGGATGACGCAGGAATCGCGCCTTTCAATAAATGTGCTGGAGCTGAGGGCAATCAGGCTCTGTCTCTCCCACTGGTCAGCAAGGCTGCGCGTCCTTCGGGTTCAGTCGGACGCCACAGCAGTGAACCATCAGGGCGGAACAAGGAGCTCGGCACCAGCTGTGGAGGCGGCCCTCATTCTGAGGTGGGCAGAACTTCGTGTGCCGGCAATCTCCGCCATCTACATTCCGGGCGTAGACAACTGGCAGGTGGACTTTCTCAGTCACCAGACGCTGGATCAGGGGGAATGTCCCCTACATCCAGAGGTGTTCCGCCAGATTTGCCACAGGTGGGGCACGCCATATGTGGACCTAATGGCGTCCAGGTTCAATCACAAGGTGCAGGACAAGGGATCCATTGGCGGCTGCCACGGACGCACTAGTCACACCTTTGTCCCAGTACAGGCTTCTATATGCCTTTCCTCCTCTCAAGCTTCTACCGCGGCTCCTGCGCAAGGTAGAAGCGGAAGGAATCCCGACAATCCTGGTGGCTCCGGATTGCCCTTGGCGCCCTTGGCACGCCGACGTGGTGCGGATGGTAACGGACGTTCCCTGGCGGCTCCCGCTTCACGGAGATCTGCTGTCGCAGGGACCCATCCTGAACCTTGCTTTACCCTCGCTGGCTTTGACGGCTTCGCTATTGAGTCCCAGGTGCTGAGCGATAGGGGTGTCTCTGACTCCGTGATCCCTACCATGCTTCAGGCGTGTAAGTGTACTTCACGCAGATATGTTATCGCACCTGGAAGGATTGTATTGCCTGGTGTGAGGCAGTGGGTTGGAACCCACGCTTTCTCTATATCCCGGTTGCTGGCCTTCTTGCAGCAAGACCTGGATACCAAATTGGTTTTGAGTACACTCAAGGGTCAGTTTTCGGCTCTGGCGATTCCTTTTCAACGTCCTTTAGCTACGCATTCTTTGATACGTACATTTGTACAGGGTGTACGTCATGTAGCTCCTCAGGTATGGTCGCCGTTTGCACTGTGGGATTTAAATTTAGTACTTTCCATACTGCAGAAACCGCCATATGAGAAAGTCTGGGATATTCCCTTACAATTGCTGTCCCAAAAACGTGGCTTTTTTGGTGGCAATTACATCCGCTAGGCGGGTGTCTGAGTTGGCGGCTTTGTCATGTAGGTTTCCCTACTTGGTCCTTCACAAGGATAAGAGGGTGCTGCGCCTTTTCCCTTTGTTACTACTGAAGGTGGTTTCCCCTTTTCACATTAATGAGGGCATTGTTCTCCCTTCATTGTGTCCACACCCGTCTCATACCAAGGAGATTGCTTTGCACTCCTTGGATGTAGCAAGGGCTCTGCGGGTGTATACGTAGGCTACAGCTTCTTTTCGTAAGTCTGATGCTTTGTACTGACGGAAGGACCGCGTAAAGGTTTGGCGGCCTCATCAGCTACTATATCCATTGGATCAGACAGATTGTGACCCGTGCGTATACTGTTCGGGGCCAAGAATCCCCTTTTGCGGTCACGGCTCATTACACCAGGGTGATTAGCACTTCCTGGGTTTTCAGACACCAAGCCTCTGTGTCTGTGTGCAAGGCGGCTACTCGGTGCACACTTTTGTTGAAATTTTACAAGGTGTTGTGTCCGCATCCGTGGATGCTGCTTCTGGTCGCAAAGTATTGCCGGCTGCGGTATGGGCGCGGCTGGCGCTTCCTTAGAGAAGTCTGTTGGGTACAGTTGTTATTGCTGGCCCACCCCTCTTGTTTGACACTGCTTTGGGATATCCACATGTGTCATGAATAGAGGCTGCGTCTGTCAATGAACGTAAGAGAAAATAGGATTTTATTAAGAACTTATTGTAAAATCCTTTTCTCTGAGTTCATTGACAGACGCAGCACCCACCCCTCTGTGTTGCGTTTGTATGGCTTGTTACGAACTGACATGCTCTGCAGAGCTGGGGGGTTTTATGCTGAGTGAGGACAGCCCCCTGGAAGGGACCAGCTTGCTTTTTTTATTTTTGCCTAGTCTACTCCTAGTAGGATGTGCATAAACCCCATGTGTCATGAATAGAGGCTGCGTCTGTCCAATGAACTCAGAGAAAAGGATTTTACGGTAAGTTCTTAATAAAATCCTATTTTTTTTATACCAGAGTCTGGCCTTACGGGCAATTGGGTACGGCGCCAATAACTGGTCGTTAAGGTCCACCCCTCCCATATTTAGGTTATAATTGTGGACACAGAGGGGTTTCTCCAAAACACCAGTCGCCATAAGAATTTGGACCGTCGTATCTGCATGAAGGGAGGTCAGAAAGAAAACATTACGATTGTCACACTTCACTGTGAGCAAATTATTACACTTCAAGCAGGCTCTCTCCCCCTGTCTAAGATGGGAATCTACAAGCCGTTGGGGGAAGCCCCGGCGATTAGGGCGCACGGTGCCACATGTGCCAATTTGATGATCAAACAACTTGCTAAATAGTGGCACCCTCATGTAATAATTGTCCACGTACAAGTGGTACCCCTTTCCGAATAAGGGTGACACCAAGTCCCACACAATCTTGCCAGCGCTCCCTATATAGCCTGGGCATCCTTTCAGCTCTACGTGACTGTCACTTTTCCCTCATAAACCATATACAGTATCTCACAAAAGTGAGTACACCCCTGACATTTTTGTAAATATTTTATTATACCTTTTCATGTGACAACACTGAAGAAATGACACTTTGCTACAATGTAAAGTAGTGAGTGTACAGCTTGAATAACAGTGTAAATTTGCTGTCCTCTTAAAATGACTCAACACACAGCAGTTAACGTCTAAACTGCTGGCAACAAAAGTGAGTACACCCCTAAGTCAAAATGTCCAAATTGGGCCCAAAGTGTCAATAGTTTGTGTGGCCACCATTATTTTCCAGCACTGCTTTAACCCTCTTGGCCATGGAGTTCACAAGAGCATCACAGGTTGCCACTGGAGTCCTCTTCCACTCCTCCATGATGACATCATGGAGCTGGTGGATGTTAGAGACCTTTGTGCTCCTCCACCTACCATTTGAGGATGCCCCACAGATGCTCAATAAGGTTTAGGTCTGGAGACCTGCTTGGCCAGACCTTCACCTTTACCCTTAGCTTCTTTAGCAAGGCAGTGGTCACCTTGGAGGTGTGTTTGGGGTCGTTTTTATGTTGGAATACTGCTCTGCGGCCCCGTTTCCTAAGAGAAGGGATCATGCTCTTCTTCAGTATGTCACAGTACATGTTGGCATTCATGGTTCCCTCAATTAACTGTAGCTCCCCAGTACCGGCAGCACTCATGCAGCCCCAGACCATGACAATCCCACCACCATGTTTGACTGTAGGAAAGATACACTTGTCTTTGAATGCCTCACCTGGTTGCCGCCATACACACTTGACACCATCTGAACCAAGTAAGTTTATGTTGGTCTCATCAGACCACAGGACATGGTTGCAGTAATCCATGCCCTTGTCTTCAGCAAACTTTTAGTGGGCTTTTTTGTGCATCATCTTTAGAGGCTTCCTTCTGGCACAACAGCTATGCAGACCAATTTGATGCAGTGTGCGGCAAATGGTCTGAGCACTGACAGGCTGACCACCCACCCCTTCAACCTCTCAAGCAATCCTTCCTGGCAGCACTCATACGTCTATTTACCAAAGATAACCTCTGGATATGATGCTGAACATGTGCACTCAACTTCTTTGGCTGACCATGGCAAGACCTGTTCTGAGTGGAACATGTCCTATTAAACGTGGCAACTGTGCTGCAGCTCGGTTTCAGGGTCTTGGCAATCTTTTTCTAGCCTAGGCCATCTTTATGTAGAGAAACAATTCTTTTTTTTTCAGATCCTCAGAGTTTTTTGCCATGAGGTGCCATGTTGAACTTCCATTGACCAGTATGAGAGAGTGAGAGCAATAACACCAAATTTAACACACCTGCTTCCCATTCACACCTGAGACCTTGTAACACTAATGAGTCACATGACACCGGGGAGGGAAAATGGCTAATTGGGCCCAACTTGGATATTTTCACTTAGGGGTGTACTCACTTTTGTTGCTAGCAGTTTAGACATTAATGGCTGTGTGATGTTATTTTGAGGTGACCGCATATAAACACTTTTACAAGCTGTAGACTCACTACTTTAGATTGTAGCAAAGTGTAATTTCTTCAGTGTTGTCACATGAAAAGATATAATATATTTTCATTAATGTGAGGGGTGTACTTACTCTTGTGAGATACTGTAACTATATGTATAGCCTGTGGCCCTGATCTTATACAACTTGACCCCGTATCTGGCACGCTTGCTGGGGATGAACTGTTTGAAAGCAAGACGGCCAGAAAATTTAATCAGGTACTTATCCACACACACAACTTGGTTGGGAATACAAAGTCCCATAAGCTGTTGGTTGAAGTAGAGCCAATCATATTCAGGGTCACCCTGTGGATGACAGAGTTCATTGTCATTGAAATGCATGAACCGCAGGATCTGCTCATATCGTGCCCTGGCCATGGAAGCAGAGCATACAGGCATGTGATGAATTGGGTCAGTGGACCAATATGACCGCAACTCATTTTTTTTATGCCCATGAGGAGGGTAAGGCCCAGAAAGGTCTTAAATTCTGGAACCGTGATTGGTTTCCAGTCTCTGGCAAGGGACAAATGGGGATTAGCGGCAATAAATTGACCAGCATATAAATTGTTTTGGTCCACTATAGATCTATAGAGGTCTTCAGTGAAAAAGAGTGAATAAAAATCGATGGCCTTAAAATCAACTGTATTCACCTGAATTGCGGGTTGGCCAGTGAATGGAGGTAATACAGGCGCTGAATCAGTGGCGGTTTGCTAATCGGGGTTCACAAATTCAGCGGGATGGGCATTATGGGTTCTGCGTGCCTGTCTTTGTCTTCTTCGTGGCTGCGGGACATTACTTATGCTAGCCACACCAGCTTGAACTGCACTTATGGGACTCGCCACATCACCAAGTGATACTGCAGTGCTGGTTGTACGACCAGGGTTTACTAGGCCACTGGTGCTTGCCCGTTCACCAGAAGGAGTAGCGGCACTAGTACTGGCTCTCTGCTCCATACAGAGCCCTGCAGTTCTTGCACCTCAGCGACAGCAGAAGGGGATCTGGTACGACTGACCTTAGCAGGAACCACTCCATTGTCAGAGCTATCTGACACGGTGCCGCTGCTTTCTACGGGTTCATATGCTGAGCCTGAATCTGACAGTGGAGCTTCCCCATCGCTCTCGTCTGTCATACTCAGCAATGCGTAGGCCTCTTCACTAGTGTACGTCTGGACATTTTGGCCTCTAAATTTATACGTACACTAGTCTGACTCAGTGCACCTGTTCCTGTTTCAAATCAAAATCACTGTCCGATTTCGCAGGGATCGGGTGTGATGTCTGCGAACACTGCGGATATGTGTATTGTGTTTTGTAAATGTCAGTCATCTATAGATATTAGATGCTGGGCTGGGCGGAGGGGCTAAACGCAGATGCTAGCAGGTATCTGGTCTGATCACGCTGGCGCTTCGTTTTTTTAGAATACTAAAGTACTGGGGACGCTAATATATATCTGATCAGATACTGCAATAGTAACTAACACTTATATAATGTGTGTGTATGCATGTCAGAGTACCTAACTAACTGGCCCTGCCTGGTGTTTACACTGACCCTAACGCACACTAAAACCTAACTGATGTCACCGCCGGGCAATCGGGGGCTAAAACCTTTGAGTATATAAAATTGTATATATATATACACACGGCGGGTGCCCTGATGAAAAAAAAAAGCGTCACCCGTATACAGTGATCACAAGTGACGGTGCAATCAAGGGGTTTAAAACTTTTATTGGGGGGGTGTTTATACCTACATGGGCCTACTACTAACCTACCCTAACACTGATTTAGTTTCACAAGTACAGTGATTAGTAAAAATCAGATCACTGCACTCAGTGACGGGGTGACCACAATGAAGGGGTTAACTGGGGGGGGGGCAATCATGGGGTGAACAAAGGGTTAAAAGTGTGCCTAACGTGTACTGGTGTTAGTGTAGTGTTGTGCAACTCACGATTAGATGCTCTCTCCCTCGCTGGAACCGAAAAGGGCTTCGGGGAGGGAGATGAGCTCACTTCCTCTGCCTCTGTTTATATTAAAAAGGCAGTGGAGCCATATCATTGGCCAGGACTGATCAGCAGGTCCAGGCCAAATATCATTGGCCTGGCCCTGTAGACTGAATGGTCCTCTATCGAATCCGATCACGGCCGCCGTCCACCGACGGCGATTTGCGATAACGAACCAAGTTGCCGCCGTCAATCCACGGCGGGCGGTCGGCAACTGGTTATAGTTGGATTTCAAGGCCATCACAGTGGCTGGGTCTACATGGACACTCATCGCCACTGATTTATCAAAATTAATCTTTAAGTTGGAAAGTTTTCCGTAGACCTCAAACTCCCTCAGGAGATTGGAGAGGGGTATTACTGGGTTAGAAAGTGAAAACAAAAAGTCATCTGCGTACGCCGATATCTTGTGTTGGGTGTTCCCAGACTTTATTCCCGTGGCGTCTGCACAGGACTGAATCTTGCATAGGAAGGGTTCTAATAAAGGGCAAGAAAGGAACGGGGATAGCGGGCATAAGCCGTGAGCTGTTGGGTTAAGGTACAGTTTGGAGATGCATTGGAGCATGTTCTCTCCTAGCCCCACATATTTAAGGACTGAGTTCATAAATGTCCAAGTGACCCAATCAAACGCCTTCTCAGCATCTGTACTTAGAAAAACCCCACGGTGTTTGAGTTGTAGAGGCTGTGGATCATTGACAGCAGATTAATTTTTAAGATGGGGAGGCCCCGCCCTTTCCTTGACTCCCCCTACTTCTCATAAGCCCCACCCCTTATAGAATCCACCCACTCCGTCCCCTGTATTCCACATATAGTGACAGGAGTATACAGCTTGGCATCACAGGTAGGGGTATATACATCCAGTAACATTATACGCAGCTCAGTATCACAGGTGTGGTATATACATCCAGTAACCGTATGCAAGTCAGTATCACAGTTGGGGTATATACATCCAGTAACAGTATACAGGGGTCAGTATCACAGGTAGGGTATATATATCCAGTAACAGTATACAGGGGTCAGTATCGCAAGTGGGGAATATACATCCAGTAACAGTATACACGGGCCAGTATCACAGGGGGGGTATGTACATCCAGTAACCATATACAGGGGTCAGTATCACAGGTGGGGTATATACATCCAGTAACAGTGTACAGGTCAGTATCACAGGTGGGGTGTATACATCCAGTAACAGTATACAGGGGTCAGTATTACAGGTGGGGTGTATACATCCAGTAACAGTATACAGGGGTCCGTATCACAGGTGGGGTGTATGCATCCAGTAACAGTATACAGGGGTCAGTATCACAGGTGGGGTGTATACATCAGTATACAGGGGTCAGTATCACAGGTGGGGTGTATACATCCAGTAACAGTATGCAGGGGTCAGTATCACAGGTGGGGTGTATGCATCCAGTAACGGTATCACAGGTGGGGTATATACAGTTGTGCTCATAAGTTTACATACCCTGGCAGAATTTGTTTTCTTGGCCATTTTTCAGAGAATATGAATGAGAACACAATCAACTGTGTTTACTCTTTGTAAATCCTAATGACAACAGGAACTACCCTAATGACCCTGATCAAAAGTTTACATACCCCAGTTCTTAATGCCATGTATTGCCCCCTTTAACATCAATGACAGCTTGAAGTATTTTGTGGTATGAGGCTCTTTATCTTCTCAGATGGTAAAGCTGTCCATTCCTCTTGGCAAAAAGCCTCTAGTTCCTTGAATTTTTTGGGCTGCCTTGCATGAACTGCACGTATGAGATTTCCCCACAGTGGCTCAATGATATTGAGGTCAGGAGACTGAGATGTCCACTCCAGAACCTTCACTTTATTCTGCTGTAGACAATGACAGGTCAGCTTGGCCTTGTGTTTTGGATCATTGTCATGTTCAAATGTGCAAGTATGACCCATGTGCAGCTTCCTAGCGGATGAATGCAAATGTTCCTCCAGTATTTTTTGATAACATACTGCTTTCATCTTGCCATCAATTTGACCAAATTTCCTGTGCCTTTTGTAACTCACATGTCCCCAAAACATCAGCGATCCAACTCCATGTTTCACAGGCCTTGTTTACTCCTCTCCAAATGTAACTTTTAGGCCTTATGCACACAGGACGTTTTTTGACTGTTTTTAGCTGCAGATGTTTTTTTTCTACAGTCAATAAACCCTCCATCATGTTATCCTATGTGTTCATGCACACATAGGCTGTTAACTGTTTTTAGCAGTGACGTTATTGAGCTGTAAAAAAAACCCAAGACCAGAGGGTTCTTTTGGACGTTTTTTGGGAAAAAAAGACGCTGGCCCTTTAAAAACACGAAAAAACTGCGGTAATATAATGCTGGTAAAAGCTGAAAAAATCACTGATAAGCTACTGAAGTTTTTTTTAAAGTCCTGTGTGCATGAAGCCTTAGGCCTCATACACATTAGCGAATGTTTAAAAATAAGCAAAATGTCGGGTCCAACGTCATTGAAAAAATCTGCGTTTTTTTTTTCCGGCGTTTTGCATTGGGGTTAGTGAGCGTCGGCGTCAATACGCTCTTTTTGTAAAAAAAATTCCTCTATTTTTTAACCAGAAACCGTTGACGTCAAAACCGCCGGTACGGTGTTCGTGATCGTTTTGCGGCGTCGGCGTCAAACACGCCAAAACGTTACAGCCTCGGAACGCGCTGGTCCCGCTTTCTAGTTGCAGCTCACTAACGCAGACTGCCTCTACTGCTCAAAAACGCCTGCGTTTTTAGGGGGCCATAGAATAACATGGAGAGCTGTAAAAAACGCCCAAAAATGTGGTGTCAAAAAACGCCCATGTGTATGAGGGCTTATTGTTGTGGCCAAAAAGCTCAATTTTGGTCTCATCGCTCCAAATGACTTTGTGCCAGAAGGTTTGAGGCTTGTGTCTGTGCTGTTTGGCATATTGTAAGCGGGATACTTTGTGGCATTTGTGTAGTAATGGCTTGCTTCTGGCGACTCAACCATGCAGCCCCTCTTTCTTCAAGTGCCTACTTATTGTTCATCTTGAAACAGCCACACCACATGTTTTCAGAGAGTTCTGAAGTTATTTGTGGGTTTTTCTTTGCATCCCAAACAAGTTTCCTGGCAGTTGTGGCTGAAATTTCAGTTGGTCTACCTGACCGTGGTTTGGTTTCAACAGAACCCCACATTTTCCACTTCTTGATTAGAGTTTGCTGATTGGCATTCTCCATTCTTTGGATATCTTTTTATATCCCTTTTCCTGTTTTACACAGTTCAACCACCTTTTCCCGCAGATTCTTTAAAAATGATTTTGCTTTCCCCATGACTCAGAATCCAGAAACGTCAGTGCAACACTGGATGAAAGATGCAAGGATCTGTCAGAAGTCCAGAAACTCATTGACCTTTTATACACACACTAATTTCAAGCAAACAGATCACAGGTGAGGATGGTTACCTTTAATAGCCATTCAAACCCCTTTGTGTCAACTTGTGTGCAGGTTATCAGGCCAAAATCACCAGGGTATGTAAACTTTTGATCAGGGTTATTTGGGTAGTTTCTGTTGTCATGATTTAAAAAGAGTAAACACAGTTGATTGATAATAAATGGCTTCAGCCAAACCCTAACCATGAGTGAAAAATGTTTGTGTTCTCATTCATATTCTCTGACAAATGGCCAAGAAATCAAAGTCTGCCAGGGTATGTAAACTTATGAGCACAACTGTACATCCAGTAACAGTATACAGGGGTCTGTATCACAGGTGGGGTATATACATCAATTAATAATATACAGCTCAGTATCACAGGTAGGGTATATACATCCAGTAACAGTATACAGGGGTCAGTATCACAGGTGGGGTATATACATCCAGGAACAGTATACAGCTCAGTATCACAGGTAGGGTATATACATCCAGTAACAGTATACAGGGGTCAGTATCACAGGTGGGGTATATACATCCAGGAACAGTATACAGGGGTCAGTATCACAGGTGGGGTATATACATCCAGTAACAGTATACAGCTCAGTATCACAGGTGGGGTATATACATCCAGTAACAATATACAGGGGTCAGTATCACAGGTGGGGTATATACATCCAGTAACCGTATACAGGGGTCAGTATCACACACACAGCCTATGCATGCTCGGATGCTCCATTAGTTCCTATCTAGCTGCAGGAGATCAGAACTGCTCTCCACATGGCAGTGTCAGCTGGAGCCCGTGGGGAGTTAGACCAGAACATTACAACAACCCCCTCCCCACAGACTGCAGCCGACACAGCTGAAGAAAGCAGAACTGCTCTCCACATGGCAAACAATGCTGCAGTGCCTGCCTTGCCTGAATATTGGGTAGCTGCTCCATGTCAGCTCAACACTGCCATCTCTCCTGTCCATCGCCACACAGTCCCGCCCCTGCCCACTGCACCAATCACTGGCAGTCCAGTGCTCAGGGCAGCCAATTAGTGAAAGTATGTGGGCCTCTTTGGCGCACTTACTTTTAAGACTTGCCAATAGGCTCCCTACTTGCTGTCAACAGACAGCAAGGAGCCGAAGAAAAAAGAAAATCAATATTCCAGCACCCTATTTAGGAGGTCGGGCTGACTTTTTTTTTTTTCCCCAGCGGGGAGGCGGCACCCAAGCGCCTCTTATGGACCAGCCGCCGCTGCTGTGAATAAAGTTAAAGGCTTTGGCAGTGTTATCCCTCACTTCTCTAGACGGGATAAAGGCAACTTGGTCCAGATAGACAATCTCTTGGAGGTGATTTGCTAATCTGGATGCTATGATTTTGGTGAAGAGTTTAAGATCTGTGTTCAAAAGGGAGATTGGTCTGTAGCTACCACAGGAGGAAGGATCTTTGCCCTCTTTATGACTAACGGAGATGTGGGCTTTCATTGTATCTCTGGGTAAACGTGTCAAAACTCCAATGAGTTAAATAATTTCACCATATACGGGCTTAAGATCGGTAGAAAAGTTTGAAAGTATTGCAATGTGAGACCATCTGGGCCTGGGGCCTTTCCCAGCTTCATACCACCCACTGCCTGTTCAAGTTCATCCTGGATGATAGGTGTCTCCAGTTGCTCTCACACCTCCGCCGAAAACTGCGGGAGAAGAGAGGAGAATATGTATTCCTCCATGTCTTTCGGATTAAGAGCATCATGGGCCTGGTGCTGAGGATTTTGGTGGGCTCTTTTATGAAAATAAAATGAAAATGCACACAATTTTTTGTTAAAACAAATGAAATATGCTGCCGCAATTTACATTTCAATCATGTGGACACTGTATACAGAGCAGGGCTGGACAGTATTAGTGACTCACTCACACCATTGGGCTGGGCCTATCTTAACGAAGGGGCCTGGAGCTGCATCCGGCCCTGTCTGTCAGTGAAACGTTCTGTGCTGGGAGATTGTAAAGAGAGGAATAATGGTCCCTGAATGTTTGTGCAATCTGTTGTGGGAGGATGACTTTACTTGCCGTGGGGGTTATTATCTGTGGTACGTATGTGGTATGCCTGTGTTCCCTAACTGAGTTGGCCAAAAGCTTTCCGCATTTATTACCAAAATCGTATCCCACCCTGCGACTGCGTTGGATTGCGGCTTTGGCTTTATATTGCAATAGGTCAACTATCTGCTGGTGTAGAGATAGTAATTCCTTCTCTAGAGAAATGCATTTGGTGTCTGTCTGTGTTATGTTTCTGCTTTTTATATCTTATCCAGCAGTAGTGCCTGGACAAGATTCTCTTTATTTGTGTGCCGTGTTTGATTAAGGCTCTCCTGATTACTGTTCTATGTTCCTCCCACAATATCCCTGGGTCACAGTCCTCTTGATTATTTAGTTTGAAGTAATTCCGCAACTCTGACACCACTTCCGGGGGTTGTAGGAGGTTTTCATTTAGTTTCCAGAACCGAGTCCTGTAGGTAGGGACTGTCGTGTGTATCTGATCATAATAGGTGCGTGATCTGACCAGGTTATATTTCCGATTGAGGATTCCTCCACCGCTTGTAACTGGCTATGTGGGATCAAGAAGGAATCAATTCTCAAATATACTGTGTGGCGGTGAATAAAAAGTATAATCTCTCTCCATTATGTTGTAATCTCCATACACCTATTAGTTGGCCCTTATGAAAGTATTGTGGTGTTTTCCTTTGGGTGCCAGCTTAAAAAGAGGATAACCCTAAAGACTTATCCACTGATGGGGTAAAGGGGGTATTCCAGTCGTTACACCCCCCCCCCCCCCCATAATCAACTGGTCCTCTGTGAATTCCAGCTATGGATAAAGGCATCTTGTCGCTCATTGGGGGCATAAATGGTTGCAAAGGTCACTCGTACATTGCCAATTGTACCACTTCTCTTTAGCTGGACGTGATATGACAGCCTGCCTTTGAGTCGTGATATCTGAATGGTGCCTGCAGCTAACCGTCCTTGCCATTCCTCCCAAGACCTCCTACTCTCAAGCTCCCTCATCTCCTCCTCCCATGCTTGTCTCCAGGATTTCTCCAGAGCCTCTCCCATCCTCTGCAACTCTCTACCTCAACCTGTCCGCCTATCTCATTCCCTTGCTACATTCAGGCAATCCCTGAAAACTCATCTCTTCAGGGAAGCCTATCACACCTCCAACTAATCTTTTACCTCTTCCATCAACTCATTCCCCACAGAACCTGTTTGTACTACCTGCCCCGCCTGCTTAGATTGTAAGCTCTTCTGAGCAGGGCCATCTTGATCCTCTTGTATTTTATTGTATTGTAACTGTATTGTCTCCCTTTTACATTGTAAAGCACTGCGTAAACAGCGCTATATAAATCCTGTATAATAATAATATCCGGCATTCATTTAACACAATGTCAGTATAGGTGAGCATGTCTGTTTCACCATCAATAGGGTACTCTATCTTCGTAGATAGCATTATTATTATTATACAGGATTTATATAGCGCCAACAGTTTGAGCAGCACTTTACAATATGAGGGCAGACAGTACAGTTACAATACAGGAGGAATGGGAGGGCCCTGCTCGTTAGAGCATACAATTTAGAAATGAGGATCAAGTGAAACAAAAGGTAATAACTGTGGGGGATGAACTGATGAAGAAAATGAAAATACATTTGCTAGGTGTGGGTAGAATAAGCTTCTCTGAAGAGGAGGGTTCTTAGGGATTGTTTAAAAGCGAGTATCTCCTACTCTGTTAGGACAGGTTGGGGTAAGGAGTTCCATAGGATTGGAGAGGCTCTGGAAAAGTCGTGGAGGCGAGCAGAGGTGGAGGTGACGAGGGAGCTAGAGAGCAGGAGGTCTTGAGAGGAACGATTAGCTTGGTATTTCAAGACTAGGCTGGTGATGTAGCTGGGGGCTAAATTGTGGATGGCTCTGTAGGTTGTTGAGTATTTTGAATTTAATTTGTTGAGTGAGCGGGAGCCAGTGGAGGGATTGACAGAGGAGTAGCCAACACAGAGCGATTGGTAAGGTGGATGAGTCTGGCAGCAGCATTCATGATGGATTGAAGCGGGGATAGCCTGTGTAGAGGTAAGCCACTGAGAAGGGAGTTGCAGTAGTCGAGGCGAGAGATGACCAGAGCGTGAATTAAGAGCTTTGTTGTGTCATTGGTTAGAAAGGGGCGTATTTTTGAGATGTTGCAGAGGTTGAGGTGGCAGGATTTGGACAGTGATTGGATGTGGGGCTTAAAGGAGAGTTCAGAGTCCAGGACTACGCCTAGGACCTTTGCATGTAGGGATGGGCTGATAGTTGTGCCATCAATTATGCCAGAGAGATTGGGGGAAGGGGCACGTGGTGGAGGAAAAATGATAAGTTCGGTTTTGGATAGATTGAGGAAGTGGTGTGACATCCAGACCGCTATATCTTTTAGTAAATTATTGATACGTGAGGTGACTTAGGGAGTGAACTGAGGGGTAGAGAGATAGATTTGTGTGTCATCAGCATACAGATGGTATTGGAAGCCATGGGAGGCAATCAGCTGACCCAGGGAGGAGGTGTAGATTGAAAATAGCAGCGGCCCAAGAACAGAACCTTGGGGGGCCCCATCGGAGAAAGGAAGAGGAGAGGAGGAAGTAGAGTTGTAAGTAACGCTAAAGGTGCGATTAGAGAAGTAGGAAGAGAACCATCGAAGAGTACAGTCCAACTCCAATGGCATTGAGTTGTTGGAGGAGAGGGTGGTCAACCATATCGAAGGCAGCAGAAAGGACCAAGAGTAGGAGTACAGAATAGAGTCCATTGGTTTTGGCTGTTAGTAGATCATTTGTTAGTTTTAGAAGAGCAGTTTCTGTGGAGTGTTGAGGACGAAATCCAGACTGAAGAGGAGCAAGAATGCTATTCTCGGCACGGTGGTTGCTCAGTCGGTTGTAGACTAGACGTTCAAGGAGTTTGGATAAAAAGGGGAGAAAGGAGATTTTGATAGGATTGGTTGGGTCCAGTGAAGGCTTTTTAAGTATGGGGCTCACTAATGCATGTTTTAGAGAGTTGGGGAAGATGCTAAAAGTGAGGGAGAGATTGAAAATGTGGGTTAAAGAGTGTAGAATCGAGTCAGAGGGGAACACTTAGTATTTGCGAGGGATCGGAATCCAGCGGGCAGGTGGTTAGTTTGACATGGCAAGTAGTTTAGATGAGGTTGCTAAAGTGGCGGGGTTGAATGAGGGAAGTAATGATTTGTACCTGTAGGCATGACGTGTGAAGCGTGGAAGGTATCTGAACAGCAGAGATCTCTTCACAAATTGTTTCACTCTGCAGTTTGAAGTGATTGGCGATCTCCTGGGCAGTGAGTGAAGTAGTGGGTGGAGGCAGAGGAGGATGAAGTAGAGAATTGAAGGTAGAAAAGAGTTGACGAGGACGGGATAAGTTGTTAATGAGAGTGATAAAATAGGTCTGCTTGGCAGTGTGGAGGAAGGAATTGTATTTTTGGAGGGCAGATTTATACTGGTTGAAATCTTTTTGAGATTTAGTTTTGCGCCATAGGCGCTCAAGAGCACGGCTATGTTTTTTTCAGACTTCTAGTGTCATCTGTTTGCGAGGGTTGAAGGGGTCGGGGCCTGATTCTGTGAGTGGTGAGAGGGACTAGTGTGTCCAGGGAGGCTAAAAGTGAAGCGTTGTAGACTGAAGTGGCTAGGTCGGTGCTGGACAGGGGTGTGATTTTGTCAGAGGTGGTCAGTAGTAGAGAAGAGAAGGGTTGAGACTGTGTAGGTTTCTATGGGTAGCTGTTAGGCGGTTGGAGGCAGAGGAGGTGGAGGAGAGGGAGAGACTGAAACTAATAAGGAAGTGATCAGAGAGAGGGAATGGATAGATGGAGAGGTTGCATGGAGTGCAAAGGTGGGACAAAACCAGGTCAAGGGTATTGCCTTCAGAGTGAGTAGTAGCATGTATCCATTGCTTCAGGTTAAAGGAGGAGGTTAGACTGAGAAGTTTGGAAGTAGCAGGAGAGTTAGTATTTATAGGGATGTTGAAGTCCCCAAGAATGATTGCGGGGATTTCAGAAGAGAGAAAGTAGGGTAGCCAAGCAGAGAAGCCATCAAGAAAGGTTGATACTGGTCTGAGGGGCCAGTAGATTACAGCTACCCTTAGAGAAACTGGAGAGAAAATACGAATGCAGTATGCTTCTCAAGAGGAGAGAGACAGAGAGGGGGTGGGTGAAGTAACTGAAAGGTGTTATGTGGGTCTAGAAGGATGCCAACATCCCCTCCCTTGCGTCCTCTGGGTCTGGGGGAGTGAGTCCAGAGAAGACCACCATGTGATAGGGCAGCAGAATACGCAGGGTCGGATTCGTGAAGCCAGGTTTCAGTAATGGCGAGTAGCTTGAATGAGTTAGTAATAAAAAGATCATGGAGAGAGGTCAGTTTGTTACAGACCGAGCAGGCATTCCAAAGGGCACAAGAGAAAGGGAG
>BLSH010481424.1:581579-601145 GCA_018402905.1 Glandirana rugosa
GTGTTTGACACTAAAAGTGTGTTTAACAGGGCCCCATCGGTGACCACCCTGTGATATCGAGGGGTTGAACGGGGGACGGAGTGGGGCGGGGGGGTCGTGGTGGCGCAAACAGACCCGGAAAAGCAGGCGTAGCGGTACGCCGCTGGCCGGCGGTAAAACGCCGCCTGGCGACTGTAAAACGGTATCGGCGCCTGCAAAATTCGGATACCCCGAAAGGGAGATCACGAGACTCACCGGTAATAGCCATGACGTGCAAAGGACTTCCCACACAAACCGGAGATCACAAAGTGCCGCCGGTAAAACTGACGTACGAGACGTTAGATGTCGCTTCCAGGGAGAAGCTGCAGCCACGTGTAGATTGCAGAGCATGCAGTCAAAATGGCCGCCGTGAAACACTAGAGGCCAAACACACCCTTCAGGAAACGTGCAGTACCGATAATGGCCACTCAGAGCACTAGAGGGAAAGCCCCATAGGCTTAAAACGTCCGCGGCTATGGCAAAATGTCAGCGGTCCGCCGCAAAATGGCGGCCGGTCGCCGCATGGCGATGCGGACGAAAAGGCCCAGACAAACGCGGTGGTGCTGGGGGGGCGGGGTGAGGCAGGGGGCAAGTTGGGGAGCTATAGTGTCCCACCAGTGGCTACCCCGGGACAATTTGTGTGAAAATCACAGTTTGTGTGTAGGACGTCGGGCCCCCTTCATGCCCCTAAAAGGGGGGGAAGGCAGGGCGCTCACTTACCAGTCCGACGCCGCGGTAGCCACCCAAAACGCAGACTTTCCACCCACTCGTGGCGGTATGCTGCAGGCCCACAGTCGCCCTGCCGAGTCGCATCGGCAAAGGGCGCTAACAAGGGGATTACACCCCGGGCCGCCCGCACGGAACGGGCAAGATGCGGCGGGACTGGCTTCGCATCATGTTGGCCAGGTCGGGGAAGGTACAGAGCTCTAGGACTCTCTATGCCCCGACCGGCTTCTTGATAGACAGAACCATCTTGATTGCAGAAAAAGAAAAGTAAAAATAAAAGTAGAAATGGTCACAATAGGACCGCAGTTCCCCTGAAGGGAAGCCAGGTCAACTCCTTGCGAACTAGGCATTGAAACTGAGGAGCTATGCTATGAGGGGGTTTGATGTAGGAAGAGAGGACGGCCCCCAGGGGAGGGGCAAGCTGTTTCTTTTCCCTGCCTAGTTAACTCCTAGTGGGACGAACATAAAACCCACAAAGTCAATGAAGAGCTGCGTCTGTCAGTGTATGTAAGGAGAAAGATCCTTAGCCACTGGTTTAAGTAAGTTCACATGAAACACTGGGTGGATGTGAAGCGAAGGGTGTAGGTCCAGCTCATATGCCACCCTGTTGATCTTTTTCTTTACCGGAAAAGGCCCAATGTACTTCGGCCCTAACTTTTCAGAGGGACAGGACAATCTTCGATTCTTAGTTGATAACCAGACTCATTGACCAGGTTGTAGTTCCAGTTCTCCTCGTCTCTCTTTATCAAAGTTTCTCTTGTTGAGTGCCTGGGTTTGAGAAAGGGTTTCTTATAGAAGCTTATTGTTTCTTTCTAAGAACTGGGTGACTTCCTGTATGGCAGGTACTGCACTCTCTATCAACAGATTAGGTAGGAAGGTGGGATGGTAGGCGAGATTCACCCAGAGCGGAGATTGTTTGGTGGCAGAGTGAACTGAGTTGTTGTAGGCAAATTCGGCTACTGGCAGCAGGGAAACCCAGTCGTCCTGCGAGAATGAGGAGTAGCAGCGGAGCTCCTGCTCGAGGGTCTGGTTGACTGCGGATGGTAGGCCGAGGAAAAGGCTAGGTCAATTCCCAGAGAAGAACATAGGGATCTCCAGAAATGGAGATGTAAACTGCACCCCCCCGGTCAGATACTATGCTGATAGGGATTCCGTGGAGATGGACCACCTCTTTTATGAAGCTTTCTGCTGTCATTTGCAGAGGGAGTGCCCTTCAAGGGTATAAAATGGGCCATCTTGGTGAGGCAATCCACCACCACAAGGATCGTATTGAAGCCTGCAGATGGGGGCAGTTCGACTATAAAGTCCATCGAGATTTGGGACCAAGGTCATTCCGGGATAGGCAGTGGGTTGAGCAGACCCCAAGCTTTGGACCTTTCAGTCTTGTTTTTGGCACAAACGGGGCAAGCACCCACATAGTCCCTGCAGTCTTCGTTCAGGCGAGGCCAGCAGAACGAACGGAATAGCAGCTCTGCCGTTTTGCGACCACCAAAGTGCACGGCTAACTTGAGGTCATGACAAATTCAAGCAAAGTTAAATGCAGCTCTTGCGGAATGAAGAGTTGGGAACCCGACCACCACAGCCTGTCTTTCAACATGAGTCCAGAGTCTAGCGGCATGGTGCTGCCGGCTAAGGATCGCCTAATCCGGGTGAGAAAGAAACTGTGAGCAAGCAGGATTGTGCCTGGAGAAGAAGGGTTTCCCGATTTGTGAAACATCCTGGACAGGGCATCTGGCTTCACATTTTTGGACCCGGGCCTGTACGTTATGTGCAGCTGGAAGTGAGAAGAACAGTGCCCACCTTGCCTGCCGAGGTTTGAGTCTCTTGGCGGTTCGCAGATGCTCTAAATTTTTATGGTCTGTGAAGACCAGAACAGGATGTGAAGCTCCCTCCAGGAGGTACCGCCATTCCTCCAGAGCCGATTTGATCGCCAGCAGTTCCCTGTCACCAACGTCCTAATTCTTCTCAGGTGGCAAGAGTTTCCGGGAAAAGAAGGCAATGGGGTGGAGCATGGCCTTTGGACCTCGTCTCTGAGAAAGGACTGCTCCTACTGCCGTCTCTGAGGCTTCCACTTCAAGGATATAGGGCAGGATCAGGATGCTTGAGAACTGGGACAGAGGTGAACAGCTCCTTGAGGTTTGACAAGGCCATTTGGGCCTCAGGAGTCCAGCGAAAGCGAGAGTCCTGTTTAGTGAGTTGGGTTATGGGCGCAATGACTGCCGAGAACCCCTTGATGAACTTCCTATAGAAGTTTGCAAATCCGACAAAGCGCTGGACTCCCTTCTTGTCGACCGGTGCTGGCCAGTCTAGAATGTCTGAGACCTTCTGAGGGTCCATGGTTATACCTGTGATGGAGATGTTAAATCCCAAGAAGGAAATACTGGAGCACTCAAAGGCACATCTCTCCGCCTTTGCGTATAAGCCATGTTTCCAGAGACTGTTGAAGACGCATCTCACATGCCTGCGGTGCTCTTCCAAGGAAGGGGAGAAGATCAGGATGTTTTCCAAGTATATCACTACGAACTGATTCAAGTAGTCCCGGAAGACTTAGTTCACAAGGTATTGGAACGTGGCAGGGACGTTGCAGAGTCCAAAGGGCATAACAAGGTACTCGTAGTGGCCAAACCGAGTTCGGAAGGTCATTTTCTACTCGTTCTCTTCACATATGCGGATGAGATTATAAGCCCCATGGAGGTCCAGCTTCGTGAACACAGTTGCCGTTCCAAGTCTCTGGAAGAGCTCTGGGACCAAAAGCAGGGGGTACCGATTTTTGACTATGATCCTATTGAGATCCCAGTAATCGATACAGGGCCTGAGGGAGTGGTGCTTTTTCTCGACAAATAATATTCCCGCTCCTGCTGGCGAGGTGGAGGGTCTGATGAACCCTTTCTCCAGATTCTTGTCGAGATATGCACAGGTGTTCCAGAGGATGGTTCCATTTGCGTATTCTGACATCAAATGATTTAACTTGTTATATTGCATACCTTGCTAACAAGTGGATACAGACTTGTTTTATTATTCTGTCTTTATATTTGAAAATGTAAAATAAAGATTATATAATAAAGAAATACCCCTAGGTAAAATTTTGAACCAAAATCACCTTTTGAAAGGTAGCATAAGCAAATTATATGCCAGAGGGACCTATATGAGGCCAAATGGCATATGTATTCTCTTCTCAATAGATTAAAGTGTCTCCATACAACTGTCAATGGTTGCCCATTGCGAAAGTTCTGAAGGCATTCTTGATGTACAGGCGCGACTGTCCAAATCTGAACACAGAACCAGGTTAAAATGACCCAAAAGTAAAACGTCTGTTCCAAACTGGAACATTGGCTGCATCAAGAAATCGTTTATAGCAGGCTTGGGTCAACTAGAGGTAAAGACCAATAAACCACAAAAATTCTCAATCAAGGCATGCAGCAATATACTTTGATATCAAGGGGTTGGTAAGAGATACATTTATGGATCAAAGTACTAATCCCTCTAGCAAAGTTAGAGTAGGTAACATGACGTTCACATTGAAAGAAAAAAATAAGTGACCGATCAACAGTGGCCAGGCGCCCCTAGGCGGGCGCCTGCTCCGCCTAGTGATAGAGCCGGCCCTGATGGTGCACTGTAATAACCAATCTTACTGGGAAGGTGTAAAGAGGAGCATACTCACTGATGTTTTGTTATCCCAGCATTTATAAGTGTTAGTTACACCAGGCAAGAAAATTGGTACTGTGCAGAGTCCATACATATAAAACATACCTTTTTAACTTGAAAATAAGGGATACGAAAGGGAGACTCAGACATGTAGCGCACGTAGCACGCTGCAAAAAAGGGGGTATGGCTAAACCTTTTAATGGAAGGGGTTTAATGGCAGTTGGGAAGAAACTGCGGATGGACTACAAGAGATAAACAGAGGCTGGTGACGGACTGCAAGAGATAACCAGAGGCTGTGGAGGGACTACAAGAGATAACCAGAGACTGCGGATGGACTACAAGAGTTAATCAGAGACTGTGGATGGACTACAAGAGATAATCACAGACTGGGGATGGACTACAAGAAATAATGAGAGACTGCAGATGGACTACAGGAGATAACCAGAGACTGCGGATGAATTACAGGCGATAGCCAGAGACTGCGGATGGACTACAAGAGATAACCAGAGACTGCATATGGACTACAAGAGATAACCAGAGATTGCGGATGAACTACAAGATATAATCAGAGACTGCAGATGGACTACGAGAGATAATCAGAGACACTGGATGGACTACAAGAGATAATCAGACTGCGGATGGATTACAAGAGATAAACAAAGGCTGCTGATTGACTACAAGAGATAACCAGAGACTGCAGATGGACTACAAGATATAATCAGACTGTGGATGGACTACAGGAGATAAACAGAGGCTGGTGACGGACTGCAAGAGATAACCAGAGGCGGTGGAGGGACTACAAGAGATAACCAGAGACTGCGGATGGACTAAAAGAGATAAAGCAAAGACACAACTACTAATAAAAGACTGACTGTGGGAGCTGTGTGTTGGGAGCACCTGAGTGTTGGGAGCACCTGAGTGTTGTGAGTGCCTTAGTATTCTGTGAGTAGCGGGTACCTGAGTATTCTGTGAGTACCTGAGTAACAAGTATCTGAGGATAGTGAATACTTGAGTATAGTGAGTACCAGGGTATCGGGTGAGTGCCTGAGTATTGGGCGAGTACCTGAGTATTGGGTGGTATCTGAGTAATATAGTGTGAGTACCCGAGTGTAGCGTGAGCACTGAGTGTGGCGTGAGCACTGAGTGCTGTGAGTACCTGTGTACTGTGAGTATTAGAGGCAGGCAGCCAGCGGTTAGGTAATTGAATAGAGCATAATTCCCAGTCCCCACTAAATCAATAAGTATGATGCCCGGCGGGTGTGGATAAGCGACTCGGTGTACATCTTGTCGCATGTATGCGTTCCTTGATCATGCGATCGAGGGCGAATACTGCTGTACAAAATGTAAGAACGTTGTTTGCCTGGAAGCCCAGGTTCTGAATCTAAGGAAGCAACTGTCAACACTCAGACGACTCTCCATACTTAAGGAGAATTGGGATCGTACTCGGCAGGTGCCAGCACAGAGGCGGGTGGAGACATAGAGGTGCAGGCACCAAAACAGAGTAGTTGGGTGACAGTTAGGAAGGGTAGAAGGGAAAGAGTCAGGGAGGCTGATCCTGGGCTGGAGCATCCCAATCAGTACACCACGTTGTGTGATATTGCGGAAACCAGTCAGGAATCAGCATCGCTGGAGCAGAGCGGCGCCCCTAGCTGCCAGGGGAGTAACTCCTCCAGCGAGGGTGGGAATGAAGTCAGGCGAAAGGAAAGACAGATTGTGGTGGTAGGGGACTCAATTCTTAGAAAACACAGAGAGGGCAATCTATCACAAAGACCTGAAGCACCGAACTGTATGCTGTTTACCGGGCGCTCGGGTTCGGAACATCACGGATCGGGTGGACAGATTACTGGGAGGGGCTGGGGAAGACCCGGCTGTCATGGTGCATGTTGGCACCAATGACAAAGTTAGAAGGTAGGTGGAGTGTCCTAAAAAAGATTTCAGGGACCTAGGAGCAAAATTGAGGCTTAGGACCTCCAAGGTAGTATTCTCAGAAATACTACCGGTACCTGGAGCCACACCAGAGAGGCAGCGGGAGATTAGGGCAGTCAACAAGTGGCTGAGGAGCTGGTGTAGAAAGGAGGGTTTCGGGTTCCTGGAGAACTGGGCCGATTTCTCAATTCGAGTTCTATAGAAAGGATGGACCGCACCTAAATGGGGAAGGTGCAGACCGGCTGGGAATAAGGATGGCCGAAAAGTTAGAGGGGCTTTTAAACTAGGCAACGGGGGGGGAGGGTCCAGACTTAGTAATAGCCAGAGGGGAACAGAGTCCAGCGGGTAGTATTGGGGGAAGGAGTGGTAGGCCGAATAAAGAATTTAAACCCGAGGCAAGTAGTGTAACAAGTCCTACATGCAAACGAGGAATACCCAGCAAGGAAACAGTAGGCGTCCAGACAAAACTACGTGGCTTGTTCACTAATGCCAGGAGTCTGGCAGACCAGATGGGAGAACTAGAGTTGCTACTGTACGAGGAGGAATTAGATTTTGTGGGAATTTCGCATACTTGGTTCAACAGCTCTCATGATTGGCTAGCTACCATTCAGGGATATTCCCTATATCACAGGTATAGGGAGGGCAAAAAAGGGGGAGGGGTATGCCTGTATATAAAAAAATTAAATATAAATTAATGTGAGAGGACATTACTAGTGGTTCAGGGGAGGAAGTTGAAGTCTTATGGGTAGCGCTACAAAGGGAAGATACCAGGGGGAAAGTATTACTGGGAATATGCTATAGGCCCCCTAATCAGAGGGAGGAGTGGGAGGCGGTCCTCCTATCGCAATTTGGAATAGCGGCTAGGATGGGAAGTGTTATTATAATGGGGGATTTTAATTACCCAGATATTGACTGGGAGGAAGGTACTGCACGTACAGCTAAGGCTCGCCATTTCCGAAATGTCCTGCAGGACAATTTCATGGGTTAGATGGTAAATGTACCAACAAGAGAAAAAGCATTATTGGACCTTCTGATTACTAACAACACAGACGTGGAAGTAAGGGGCAATCTAGGAAATAGCGATCACAGGTCAATTAGTTTCAGTATAAAATTACACAAATAGGAAACACAAGGGGAATACAAAGGCACTGAATTTTAAAAGAGCCAACTTCCATAAACTACGCTCCTTGCTGGAAGAAGTTAACTGGGATAAAATTCTAGGAACAATGAACGTGGAGGAAAAATGGGAGTGCTTCAAGAACATATTAAACAAAGTGTATCCCAACAGGAAAGAAATTTAAAAGAGCTAATCAAAGACAAGGGTGGCTTAACTCCAACACAAAGGCAAACATAAAAGCAAAGGAGAAGGCCTTCAAAAAATACAAGGCAGAGGGGTCTCAGTCAGATTTTCATATCTATAAAACACGCAATAAGGAATGCAAAGGTGCAATCAGAGCAGCGAAGGTAGAACATGAAAGACATATAGCTGAGGAGAGTAAAAGGAATCCCAAGAAATTCTTTAAGTATATAAACAGCAAGAGAGGGAGGTCAGATCATATTGGCCCCATAAAGAATGAGGAAGGAAATCTGGTTACAAAGGATGGAGAAATGGCAAAGGTGTTAAACTCATTTTTCTCCTCAGTATTCACAAAGGAAACGGGGGGCTCAATTATTCAGAACTACAATGCTGGTCCTCACGACACATCACAGGAAGCACCCTCATGGCTGACTGAGGATAAAATCAGAAATAAGCTTGAAAAACTGAACACTAATAAGTCACCAGGCCCAGGCTTACACCCGAGGGTCCTTAAAGAACTTAGCCAAGTTATTGCCAGACCCTTGTACCTAATCTTTAAGAGCAGTTTTCTGACTGGTATGATACCAGCTGACTGGAGGAAAGCCAATGTAGTACCGATATATAAAAAAGACCAAGATATATCCCTGGGAACTACAGACCAGTTAGCTTAACATCAATAATTTGAAAGCTCTTGGAGGGAATAATAAGGGATTATATACAAGATTATTGTAACGAGAACGGTATCTTTAGCAGTAATCAACATGGTTTCATGAAGAATCGTTCTTGCCAAACCAATCTATTAACCTTCTATGAGGAGGTAAGCTGCCATATAGATAAAGGAAGGCCTGTAGACTTGGTGTATCTGGATTTTGCAAAAGCATTTGTTCCACATAAACGTTTACTGTACAAACTAAGGTCCCTCAACATGGATCAAAGGGTGAGTAGCTGGATTGAAAACTGGCTACAGGGGCGAGTCCAGAGGGTGGTGATAAATGGAGAATACTCAGAATGGTCTGGTGTAGAAAGTGGGGTTCCCCAAGGTTCTGTCCTAGGACCAATCCTATTCAATTTATTCATAAACGATTTGGAGGATGGGGTGACCAGCTCAATCTCAATATTTGTGGATGATACCAAGCTAAGCAGGGCAATAGATTCTCCACAGGATCTGGAAACCTTGCAAGAAGATCTGAATAAATGAATGGGGTGGGCAGACAAGTGGCAAATGAGATTTAACGTAGAAAAATATAAGATAATGCATTTGGGTACCAAGAACACGAATGCAAACTGCTCACTAGGGGGAGAGCCTCTGGGGGAATCTAGGATGGAAAAAGACCTAGGGGTCCTAGTAGAGAACAGGTTCAGCAGCGGCATGCAATGCCAAGCTGCTGCAAGCAAAGCTAACAGTGTTGGCATGCATCAAGAAAGGGATCAACTCCAGGGATAAATCAATAATTCTCCCACTATACAGGTCTCTGGTGAGGCCACACCTGGAGTATGCCGTCCAGTTCTGGGCACCAGTCCTCAGGAAGGATGTCCTGGTATTGGGAAGGGTTCAGAGAAGGGCAACAAAGCTAATTAAGGGATTGGAGGACCTTAGTTATGAGGAAAGATTACAAGCACTGAACTTATTCTCTCTGAAGAAGAGACGCTTGAGAGGGGATATGATTTCAATGTACAAATACTGTACTGGTGACCCCACAATAGGGACAAAACTATTCAGCACAAGGCAGTACACAAAGACACGCGGCCATTCGCTAAAAATAGAAGAAAGGCGGTTTAACCTTAAAATGCGTAGAGGTTTCTTTACGGTAAGAGCAGGGAGGATGTGGAATTCTCTTCCATAAGCAGTAGTTTCTGCTGGGAGTATAGATAAATTCAAAAAACTATTAAATGTACACCTAAGGGACCACAACATTGGGGGATATACAGGGTGGGCCATTTATATGGATACACCTTAATAAAATGGGAATGTTTGGTGATATTAACTTCCTGTTTGTGGCACATTAGTATATGTGAGGGGGGAAACTTTTCAAGATGGGTGGTGACCATGGCGGCCATTGTGAAGTCGGCCATTTTGAATCCAACTTTTATTTTTTTCAATAGGAAGAGGGTCATGTGACCCATCAAACTTATTGGGAATTTCACAAGAAAAACAATGGTGTGGTTTTAATGTAACTTTATTCTTTCATGAGTTATTTACAAGTTTCTGACCACTTATAAAATGTGTTCAATGTGCTGCCCATTGTGTTGGAATGTCAATGCAACCCCACTCTTCACACACTGATAGCAACACCGCAGGAGAAATGCTAGCACAGGCTTCCAGTATCCGTAGTTTCAGGTGCTGCACATCTCGTATCTTCACAGCATAGACAATTGCCTTCAGATGACCCCAAAGATAAAAGTCTAAGGGGGTCAGATCGGGAGACCTTGGGGGCCATTCAACTGGATTGGTCGTCGTGGGCCAGTTGAATGGCCCCCCAAGGTCTCCTGATATTGACATTCCAACACAATGGGCAGCACATTGAACACATTTTATAAGTGGTCAGAAACTTGTAAATAACTCATGAAAGAATAAAGTTACGTTAAAACCAAGCACACCATTGTTTTGCTTGTGAAATTCCCAATAAGTTTGATGTGTCACATGACCCTCTTCCTATTGAAAAAACAAAAGTTGGATTCAAAATGGCCAACTTCAAAATGGCCGCCATGGTCACCACCCATTTTGAAAAGTTTCCCCCCCTCACATATACTAATGTGCCACAAACAGCAAGTTAATATCACCAACCATTCCCATTTTATTAAGGTGTATCCATATAAATGGCCCACCCTGTACAATGTAATACTGACATAAAAAACACACACATAGGTTGGACTTGTATCTTTTTTTTTAATCAGAGACTGTGGATGGACTACAAGAGATAATCAGAGACTGCGGATGGACTACAAAAGATTACCAGAGGCTGTGGATGGACTACATGAGATCATTTAAAATTCTAACTTTCAGCAATGCATAGCTATTCAAGGGTGAACAACACTGTAAGGGAGGGTTTAGCAAAACAGTGAGTCTACAGGCACTGTATATTGGCAGAAAGACCTACCTGGCCAGTTGGGTTCACCTCCCACTCTGAGGTCCAGGGGCGGGGCCTTCAGCGGCCCGGGGCAAATGCTGTCAGCGCTTCCCCCACTCTGCTCTGAACCTCCGTGCACATACACGCTGCATGGTGCAGGGCAGGCTCAGAGCATCAGTGGAGCTCCTGGCCCCGCCCCTCCCTGCTGACAGCACCTCCCTTAGCCCAAGCCAATCCTGACAGCCCGGGTCGGAGCACCCCGGCAGTTGGGCGGTGTAACAGCAGGCTCAGGCAACACACAACAGCGTGTGTAAGCCAGTGCCCTGCCAAGTGCGACCATGGTGGTGCGGGCAGCGCCACTAGTTTGGGGGGCACACCTACTTCTTCTGCCATCTGCACTGATGCTCTGGGGGATTTTCAACCCCCCCCCCCCTTTATCTACGGCCCTGCTCTGGGATGTCTCATGTTCCATGAATTGATTCCTGCACTGTAAAATAAATGAGGGATTTTGATGTATGTGTAAATTCTGTATCAGAGAACATAACACAGGTCCCTCCTCTGCTTCATGGAGTGGATGCGTTAATATAGGGACACTAGAGAGCAGACCCAGCAAAACTTTTTGCCAGTGTTCAATTACCTGAAGATAGTGGCATATAATCAGTTCCTGTGTCCTATACAGTATTGCAAGACACGGAATTTGCAGGTATGTCAAAATTCCTCTTCTTTGGAGTCCATTGAGAGACATGAGCATTGGTGGCTGGTGGTGCCTTTTTTTTTTTTTTTTTTTTTTTTTCTTTTTTTTTTGGGCAGGGTCTTTGGATAAAACTCAAGACAGATTTAACAGTAAATGGAAAATTAAATAAAATGTTATATTTACTCTTCAATAAACACTTTCTTGCAATGTGATCTATTCACACACTTTCTTATGCAGTCTTTGCTCATGTTGGGTTTTCATACCGACCAGCCATAACGTTATGGCCACTGACAGCTAAAGTGAATAACCTTAATTATCTCTTTACAATGGGACCTGCAAGTGGGTGGGATATATTGGACAGCAAGTGAACATGTTGCCCCTGATGTTGATGTGTTGAAAGCAGATATAATGGGCAGGTGTAAGGATTTCAGGATCATTGATGAGGACCAAATTGTAATAGCTAGACAAATAAACTTTTAACACTTCCTATTTCTGAAAGCATTGTTAATTTGCAGTATTTTTTCACACCTACCTAAAACTTTTGCACAGTAGTATAAATTTCATTTGGGTACAGGGTGTTGCATGACTGTGCAATTACCTGTTAAATAGGTGCAATGCTAAATAGCAACAAATTGCTTGAGCATGAAGGGTGTAAAATCTTCCGAAGCTGAAATGGTTAAGGATGCTTTCAGAAATAGAAGTGTTAATCGTTTATTTTTTCAGTTACCAAAATAGTGATTTCTCTTCTATTCATTTACTTTCCATTTTTTTTGTTGATAAAAATAAACTATAAATGCTTCTATTTCTGAAAGCATTCTTAATTTACAGCATTTTTCACATCTGCCTAAAACTTTAACACAGAGCCTTGCTCTAATTAATCAACTTTGTTAAACGGACATTGGCTTTAGCTGGCCATACGCTGTTAACTTCTTTTTATTATTTATTTATTATCAATTAACAAATAAATAAATAAACCGAGTGCTCCATCCATACAAATGAGACGATTGGAAGAATCTTCTTCACCGCTGTCAGGATACACCAATCAACAACATTTTTGTAAGATGTCCATTTGACAGAAGTTAATCAACTTTATAATACTTAAAGAGGAAGTAAACCCTGATGGGTTTTACTTCATCTTCATCACCCTGCAATGTAAAAGCATAATAGGCTAGTATGGATCGCATAATAGCCTATTATGTGACACCTGCATTGGGAAGCCCTCGCTGTCCACCCTCCATGCAGTGTCCATTTTTGCCCCTCTTCCTTCCGGAGCTGCGGACTCCGGCTCTGTGATTGCCCGGTGCTGCGTGACGTCACTTGCATGGGAGCCGCCAATCGCGGCACGAGAAACCGCACAGAGGCAGTTTCTTCACTGTGCATGTGCCCGATGACGTCGGCACATGCAAGTACACTGTATATCTCCTAAACCATGCAGGTTTAGGAGATATGAAGGGAACCTACAGGTAAGCCTTATTATAGACTAACCTGTAGGTTAAAATGGTTGTCCAGAGTTGACAACCACTTTAATAAACTTCTGTTGAGTAGGAACAACAACACCAACTGAAATGTGTCTGGTTCGGCAGGTTTGATTTCATATGGGCAGCACCCAGACATTGTTGGTATTTGACATCACAAGAAGTTTGCAGCTTTGTTTTCCTACCTCCATTTGTTTAATTCTTTTTTTTTTTTACGATAGACTGCCATGTGCTGTTAGACACTTAAAGTACTATATAGCTAAAAATCCACAAATGAAACAAGCTCAATAAAAAATGTTTTATTATTCGTAGGGAACATGCATAATTTCATATTTTTAATAGTCCTGCACCAGGCAGGGCCATCTTAGCGTGGGGCAAAAAGGGCAGCTGCCCTGGGCCCAGTCGTTGTGGGGCCCAAAGCAGCTGATCTACCCCTTGAGCCTGCGCTACCCCCAAATAGTTAAGTGGATTTGGCTATTACTCAGGAGATAAGGGCAGAATTGAATGCTGGGGGTGCTGGTGATTGGTTGGGTGTTATGCCTGCAGCCTGTGCAGTGATTGGCCAGCTCGGTAAGGTAAACCTTGTCCAGGAAGAGTGCCTGTTCCGGGCACAGTCACACTGACCCTGCTCCCTCACCATGTCTGACAACCCGTAGACCATTGGCTCGCTGTAGAACGTAGTCGCTGGAGGGTTCAGCGGTGTGTGCTGGTGTTCACTTGTAATCCTTTGGACACTATCAAGGTGAGAGCGCTGTGGGGTAGGGGGTCTTGTGTAATGATAGGGGTAGTATGGGTAAACAGGTCATGTGTAATGATGGTAGTATGGCACATTCAAAGATTTTACTTTTTTCTTTTCATAGTTATGTCTATGTGTGTGCGTGTGTGTTTTGTTTTTTGGGGTGCAGTTTCCATATCAATATTAAAGACGACCTGGACACCAGGTGACTTAACCTGAGTAAGAGAGATGCATGTCCTGTTCTGTTGTGTAAGAGGTAAAATGGTATGAGGAGTGCTGCAAGAACATAGTTTGTCCTTCACAGGTATATATACAGCCCTTTTCTATTTTACACCGAGAGGATTATAAAATCTATTATGTTGTAAAACCTGGGTTAGAGCTTTTATGTAAAAAAAAAAAAAAAAAATCCTAAAAGAATGTTTGTTTACTAATCTACGTGCCAGTTCCTGAAATCTGCTGTCCTTCTTTTCTCTATAAATTGAGAAACACCATCTGGTCCTCGAACAGGGCAATGCACAGCATAATGGCGCATCCAAACAGGAAGCCAGTACTGTGGAGGACGCAGTCCATTCCTTGGCAAAGGTCGGAGCTCTTGCGGTGTAGCATTTGGGGCAGCTGAAAACAAGATAACACAATGTAGTTACTGTACGATTTGCTGGCTACTGACAAATTCTTAAAATAGCATTACACATCTTACGATAAAGGTCATTGAAGTGATAGACTAACATTGCTTATTATTACCCTTTTTTGCCAAAAACATACTTGTAGGTTAATCAGATTTCACTCAAAAAGTAGTCCCAGTGTGCAGGTTTGCTAAAGATGTAAGATCTGGCACACAGAGGTGACAGGATTGGCTTTATGTACTCTGTATGGCTGGGTTCACACTGCTGTGCGGAGCAGCTCACACCAGGGTTCTAGAGCTTCCTTGTTCTCCGTTTCAGGGATGAATTGGGCCCAAATTTTTGGCTGGATTCGGACCTGAAACGGACCAAAAGAAGCATAGGACTCTTCTGCAAACCGCTCCACAGCCACCCTGGAGCTGTGTGAAGGGGCTCCATTGAGAGCTGGTCAGTCTCCTAACATGCGAATTAGATGCAGAGAAACCCACATCCAATTCGCATTAGTGTGAACCTGGCCTAGCCACTTACCAACCGCAAGGTTTTCCAGCTTTAGGACCAGAGCACTTTTTGCGATTTGGCACTGCGTCGCTTTAACTGACAATTGCGCGGTCGTGCGAAGTTGCACCCAAACAAAATTTGCGTCCTTTTTTTCCCACAAATAGAGCTTTCTTTTGGTGGTATTTGATCGCCTCTGCATTATTTCTGATCGCCGCTATAAACAAAAGAAGAGCGACCATTTTGCAAAAAAAAACAAATTTCTTACTTTTTGCTAATTCAATTCAAATCCAAAAAAAATATATAAAAAATCTTTTTTTTCACCGGTTTTGGCCGATTTATATTCTTCCTCATATTTGTGATAAAAAAAAAAAAATCACAATTGGCGTTTTTTGATTGGTTTGCGCAAAAGTGGCCGCGTTTACGGATAATTCATTTCTGGGGTTTTTATTTTTTACTAGTAATGGCGGCGATCTGCGATTTTTAGCGGTACTGCGATATTGCAGCGGACATGTGGGACATTTTTGACACTTTTTTGGGACCAATGACATTTATTCAGCGATCAGAAATTTAAATGTCCACTGATTACTGTATAAATGTCATTGGCAGTGAAGGGGTTAACCTGGGAGGGGGAGAGCTAGGGGTTAACTGTGTTCCCTGGGTGTGTTCTTACTGTGGGGGGGTTGGGCTACCATGGGCATGAGAGATCTAACTGATCCCAGTGACAGGGATCAATAGATCTCCCATGTCTGCACTGTCAGAATGGGGAACCGCCGTGGGTCGCCAGCGGACATCGGGTCCCCGAGCCGCGGGCACACTTCTAGGAGTGCGGCGGGCGCCCCCTAGCGGCTGTTCGCAGATCGCCGTCTTTTTACGGTGATTCGCGCTCAGCATCCCGACTGCCGCTGTGAAAACACGGCACGCGGTCGGGAAAAGTGGCTAGAGTAGCGTCGAATATGTCAGCACTATCTACAAAAATAAAATTCTAACCCCTATGGCATCTAAAATGTTTTGGCCCTCACCAATGCCACCATCAAGTAAACTTTCAGTTCTTGGGTTCAGACAAAAAAAAAGAATAGTATATCATACTATATCAATTTAAAGGCTAAGTTCATCTTTGGAACATGTTACATTTTCCAACTGTTTTTAGGGTAGAACATGTAACATGTTTCAGCATCTGCAGACAACCCCCCCCCCCCTCCATTTCCTCCTCCCTGTGACAACGGAGCAGGGGATTCTCTCTCCGCACCTGCTGTCATAATTTCAAAACTGCACAGTTGTGCAGGGCTCCACCCAAGCGGCCGCATCATTCATTCAGTTTCCTGTGAATGAATGCCTACAAATACCCATTGCTGCTGATGGCTTGTAGTTCTCAATGAGCTGGTGAGCACTTTCTTAGTCCATTGAACTTCCTGCTCTCAGGTAACTGCCTGTCTGTACAAGGTACGAGCAGACCACTATTATGAGAGTCTGCAGGGGCCTGAGGTTGCAGTTTGTGGGTGTAATGCTCTGTAGGGTCCTTTAGAAAAAAAATAACAAATGTAAATTTCTCTTTCGTTCACTGACAGACGCAGCATTCTTATGACACATGGGGTTATGCTCATCCTACTAGGAGTAGCCTAGGCAAAACACACAAAAGTGTAAGTTGGCCCCTACCAGGGGGCCGTCCTCACCTTAGCATATAATCCCCCTGCTCTGTACAGCACATCCGTTTTTATTTGCCTAGTGCAAGGAGTAGACCTGGTTCCCTATGGGAGCAGCGGTCTCCTGAAGATTCATCTAAGGAAGACTGCTATCAAGAAGCTGGCTGGTGGTATAGAGGATATCTCAAATCCTAATCTTTCCCCAGTCCGGCCAACACTATGCAAACCCCCTTAGGGGGGCCCACCGCATAGCGTCCGTTCCGTGCGGGCGGCCAGTGGCTAAAACCCACTAGAGCCCAGTGACTGGTTCACCTGTCCAGTGGCCTGGCCAGCAGCATGCCTTCTTGCGGGGAGGTAGGTCTGCTCCGGGTGGCTACCCGCTGCGCCCGTCGGATTGGTGAGTGAACCCCTCTTCCGCCCTAGAGGCATGGAGAGTGGGCACCTGGGCAGCTCTGTGGTGGTCAGCCGGTGGGGGTCTGTTAGAGGCCTTCCCCCCCTCCCCCCTCAATCCCCCGCAGGCACCTTTGCACTAACCGTTCGAATCTGCACCGACCGTCCGGAGCAATGTGTTAGGTGGGTCATCGCCATTGGATTTTGGTGCACCGCTCGTTCGTGGCCGACCGCACGTGTGTAATGGCAACGTCCATTGTTTGAGAACCATGTGGTTTCCAGCCTGCGCTCTGGCGGCCTCCAGTGGTTGGTTGAGAGAACTGCAGTCCTTGTGCAGGAAGTCCTTAAAAACGGGTGTGGGCTTCCGGTTTTTGCTTGAACAGCATGGCTGACACACAGTAACAAGCCCCCGACGTGCAGCAGTTCATGGGCATTGCTCTTCGGTTGGAGTGCTGAGGCATCAAACAGCAAGTATAGCTGGCGCTTCCTGGGTGCCGGTAGCGGTGGGTGTAATCCGCCCGGGTCTCCCTGGCTGATTTGTGTGGTAGAGGTGGTGGTTACACAGCGGGGGTGCCGGGCTGAGATGTCAGAGGCCGGCAATTCTATGGCAGGTATACCTGCATATCTACAGTCCACCCCAGGATCATTAGTGTCCTTGGAACAGCTGAGGGCGGTGTTTGGGGAGTTCTTTCCCTGGGCAGGGGTGCCCGTTCCGAGGGGCCCCCAGAAGCGCCCATCCCCTCCTCTTTCCTCAAGGGAGGATTCAGATCTAGAAAGCGCCTCAGTGGTCACACCTGTGGATCTTTCAGAGGGTGAGCCGCCCTCAGAGGGCGAAGAGGATCAGGAGGCTCCTAGTTCGCGGGATAAAGCGATAGTGGAAGCACTGATCACTGATATTCGCGACTCTATGCGACTGGACCAAACGGGAGTCACATGAGTCCGCATATGTTTGTGGACCACTTAGACCCCCTAGGTCCCCTAGGGCTTACCCTTATGATCAGGTGTTTGAACAGGCAGTGTTCAAGGAATGGCAAAAGCCACCAAGTTCCTTGGCTTTGCCTAAAAGCTTTGCTGTTCGCTACCCCTTTGAGGAAAGCTTTACTAAGAGATGGGCTTCCCCGGTGGTGGACCCTGCCATGGCTTGTGTGAATAAGGCAACCACCATCCCCTTGGAGGGGTCTCCATCCTTTAAAGAGGCGGCCGATCGCCGCACAGAGACAGTGTCTAAAGCACTATTCTTGTTGGCTGGGTCAGCCATGCGGCCGGCGCTAGCAACTGCTATGGCGGCACAGTCTCTTCGCGAACACGCTGCCGCACTGCGCACTAGTTTATCTAGTGAATGTGCACAGGCTGAGGTACAGCGGATGCAACATTTGGAAGAAGGTCTCCTCTATATATGCCATGCGACTTTGGATCTTCTCCCCATATTGTCAAAAATGTCTGTTTTTACAATTGTCATCAGGCGGGTGCTGTGGCTCCGCTCTTGGTCGGGC
Source organism: Glandirana rugosa (assembly GCA_018402905.1). Lineage (NCBI taxonomy): Eukaryota > Metazoa > Chordata > Amphibia > Anura > Ranidae > Glandirana > Glandirana rugosa. The sequence goes on from BLSH010481424.1 coordinate 599,806, forward strand.
GACCAGGCTTCAAAGAAAGCTCTGGCAGACCTGCCCTTTCAGGGAGGGTGTCTGTTTGGCCCACAGTTGGATAAGATTATTAAGGATTTAACAGGAGGGAAGAGTACTTTCCTTCCAGAGCCGAAGCGACGAGATCTTCGTCGTAGGCAGGGTCCTGTCTCTTCTGGTCAGAAGTTTTTTCGGGCGCCCGGCCCAGCGGGTAAGGCCGGAAAGACGTTCACAGGCCACAGCAAAAGGCCCTGGCAGCGTAAGCCCGAGAAAGCGGAGGACAAGCCTGCCTCCGCATGATGGGTGGCCCCCACCCGCCTCACGGGTGGGGGGCCGGTTTCTGGGGGTTGCAAGCAGCTCTCTGCCCCAGAAAAGTCCTTCACCTCAAACGTGAGGCTTCCGCAAAAGCGTCAGGAGGCGCCTGCAGGCGCTTAGCAGACAGAAGTCATCTTGAACGCCGGCTTGCCGGCTGGAGTACCTGGGTCTGATTCCGGACACGGTACAGGCTGGGGTGTTCCTAACACCGAGCAAGCTTCTAATGCTTTAGGCAGGGCGAACTCTGTGATCGCGCCAGTGGTTCTCCTTACAGTTCTGTATACAGGTGTTGGGGCTCAGGGGGTCGACTTGCGAAGCAATACCTTATGCCCAGAACACTCGGCTCCTGCGGAAGGCAATTTAGTCGCGGTGGGACAAATCTCCTCTATCCCTGGATAGGCCGATCAGGTCGGAGTGTCAGTCCCGGGAACCCTTGGTTTGGGGGATTCAGGTTCCGGCCCTTAAGGGGGGGAGAAGTTTTCTTCCCCTCAATTGGTCGATGTAGGTACCGGAACTGAGAGCGATCAAGCTCTGCCTGTCCCGTGGGACAGTAGGGCTTCGCCGCCCGGTTCTGGTTCAGTCGGTCAATGCCACGGAGGTGGCGTACGTAAACCATCAGGGCGGAACAAGAAGCTCAGCAACAGCTGTGGAGGCGGCTCTGATCCTTCGGGGGGCAGTGTTTCACAGGCCTCGAGGGCAGTATCGGCTGCTGTGCATTTTTCCTCCTCTAAAGGCTCTACCGCGGGTCGTACGCGGGGTAGAGGCGGAGGAAATCCCGACAATCCGGGTAGCTCCGGCTTGGCCCCGGCGCCCTTGGTACACCGACGTAGTACGGATGGTGGCAGAGGTTCCGTGGCGGCTTCCGCTTCACGGGGACCTGCTGTTGCAGGGGCCCATCTTGCACCCTGCTTTACCCTCGCTGGTTTTGACGGCTTGGCTATTGAGTCCCAGGTATTGAGGGATAGTGGTGTCTCGGACTCCGTAATCCCGACTATGATAAAAGCACGTAAGAGTTCCTCACGTGAGATTTATCATAG
>BLSH010481424.1:602097-628473 GCA_018402905.1 Glandirana rugosa
AGAATATAGTAGTAAAGAGAGTATAGACCCTTACCACCAACCTCAATATCGATCATCCTCGAGACGAGGTTATTGAGGGACCTATAAACGACAGTGACGACCCTATAAAGATATACACCGTGAACATCTATACCATTCGATAAATAACTAAAATACAGGTGTGAACACCTTTAACATAATCCGAATATACACCGGGTAGATACATGACATACCGGAATTTTCTCTTCAAGAGGAAAATAGTAGGATGAGCATAACCCCATGTGTCATAAGAATGCTGCGTCTGTCAGTGAACTCAGAGAAAAGGATTTTACGGTAAGTTATACAAAAAATCCCTTTTTTTTTTTACCTTAAAAAAAAAGTGCATTTATTATTTATTCTTTAAAAGGAGAACTTCTCTTTTAAGGCCATACAGTACATAGATGGGCCACATATAAGCCTAATACAATTTCCACAAGTGTGGACATAAAATCAATAAATAGCTTACCATATCTACAAGTGCCACATATAGAAATATCCCAGCAGTGACAGCAAATATCCAGGGAGTTATTGGAGCAGAGCTCCTACTAGCTATAACTCCAACCACCATTCCCAGATATGAGAGAAATGATGATATAAGACTGAAGCAAAGGACCCTCTTTACTGGAACACCAGTCTGCAGTAAGACCGCAAAATCACCTAAAAAAAAAGAAAAAGTCAACTTTTTCTGTAGCAAGTAAATGTTTTACGCAGATGTTTTAAATGCATACATCATTAAAGTACTTAATTTGTCATTCAAATCTTTCTGATATCTGTTATTATTATTATACAGGATTTATATAGCGCTAACAATTTACGCAGCGCTTTACAACATGAGGGTAGACCGTACAAATACAATACACTTAAATACAGGAGGAAGGTCAAATGATACAAGAGGTAATAACTGTGGGGGATGTGCTAATAGAGAAGATAAATGTACAGTTGTTAGGTGGGAGCCAGATAGGCTTCTCTGAAGAGATAGGTTTTCAGGGATCGTCTGAAGGTGGACAAACTAGGTGTTAAAATATCATTGCAGTTTGGGTGGGATAGCAAAAGGTTCCAATGAACAACATACTGCTATATAAGCAAATAAGTGATATGTGATGCATATGATCCTCCCAATCATCCTGTGCTGTATGGTATAAGAAGCTTCTGGCCATACTTCTCTTGTGGGTAACAGGAATCCACGCACTTACTTTTGTTCTCCTGCGACCCGAACTCTGCAGACTATAGCCCAGCAGAAGTGGTGGAACTGCTTGTGGGCTGTGGAACCCAGCTGCATGGGGTGATTGTTGGCGCTTGATGTTGCACTGGGGTGACTGGGATATGGAGGGAAGGCTCCGTGAAGAGTCCAATTAGTTTGGTCCTTATGGTGCGATCTAGTGGTGGGTGTTGGGGAGAAAAAAAAGGGGGGCCGGAGGGCCCGGTCTCACAAAGGGCAGCTGGTGTATGAGGTTTAAAAGCATTTAATAGCAAAGGATAAAAAGTACTCAAAAACAAATGAGTGTAATCAGCATTGCAGTGTAAGTCACTGTGCACTTCTTTAAGGGTCCTGTGGGAGCTTTTCGGGCAAGTGATGGTAGTTGCTTGATAAATCCGGGATGTCAGCAAGTGTCCTTCACCATGTTGCACTGGTGGCTCCCAGTGCTTCCTGGTTCTGGGACTAGTAATGGGTTCCACAGAGATGCAGCACTTCCGGTCATGGGGTGAGGCGTGTGGAGACGTGTTGTCGGAGCTCACACCATGTTCTTTTGGGTCATCTTTATATACACCGGCATCCATGCTGTTTGAAGCTGGGAGCAGCTGTGTAGGGTGAGGTGGGCGGGTCCAATGACGTAGACCATCTGGAATGCTTGTGTTGGACAAGGTGGGCGGGTTGTGTAACGTCAGACGTCCAGGCTGTCTGTGTCAGGTGGGGTGGGAGAGGTGTGAGCTGGGCACTGGCTTCAATCTTTGTGAAGCTTCAAACGGCACGGATGCCTGTGGATATAAAGATGACCCCAAAGAACATGGCGTGAGATCGGCCTGAAGAGGGAGCATTCGCTCCGACAACGCGTCCCCGCGCGCTTCACCCCACGACTGGAAGTGCTGCAACTCCATGGAAAGCATTACTAGTCCCAGACCCAGGAAGTGCTGGGAGCCACCAGTGCAACATGGCTAAGGACACTTGCTGACATCCCGGATTTATCAAGCAACTACCATCACTTGCCGGAAAAGCCCCCGCAGGACCCTTAAAGAAGTGCGCAGTAACTTACACTGCAATGCTGATTACACTCATTTGTGCGTACCTTTTATCTTTTGCTATTAAATGCTTTTAAACCGTCCGCACTTAGAGACACTGTGTTTTTCTTCTTGTTTCTGGAACCCAGCTGCTTGATTGAGAGTTGACTCCACCTCTCACTGCGCGGCTGAGAGCTGGAAGGAACCAGCTGCACCCACCACCGCTCATGCCCAGCACTCCAGTGAGCAGTGACGGACAGTCCTTACTCCCCACTCCGAACAAAGAACTGAGTGATCAGTGGTCATGTGATCACTCTGTTCTTGTTCTTCGAGCCAACGGAGAGCTGCAGCATCAGTGTAAGTATATACAGTATGTAGAAGTGAATGTGCATGTATGTATATGCATATCCACTTCCCATACATGGACATCCTGGACTTTGAGTGGTGATATCTGAATGATGCCGGCCGCTATAGGCATCATTTAGATATTTTTTGCGGCCGGCGATTCCCTGCACCATAAGAATGATCATAGCGGCAGTTAAGCCACTTGATCGTTCTTATAGGCAGCGGGAGGGGACACCCACCTCACCACCCTCCGGTGCTTCTCCCGGGCCGCCCATATGATCGGCGTCAGGCAGAAGGAATCCGTCACTGCTGGAAGTTGATCAGAGAGATGACTGGTGACCATCTGTGGACGCGGTTGGAGAGACCGGGATCGTTAATTTTTTTCTGATCTCGGTCTTTCCAGCCTGGAGGACAGATGTAGGGTCTTATTGACCCCATATCTCTCCATAAAGAGGACCTGTCACACACTATTCCCATTACAAGGGATGTTTACATTCCTTGTAATAGGAATAAAAGTGATAACATTTTTTTTTAAAGAGATCGTGTAAAAAAAAAAATTTAAAGCGCCCTCTGTCCCCGCGAGCTTGCGCACAGAAGTGAACGCATATGCAAGTCGCGCCCACATATGTAAACGGCGTTCAAATCACACATGTGAGATAACGCCGCGTGCATTTGAGCAAAAGCAATAATTGTAGCACTAGACCTCCTCTGTAACTCTAAACATGTACCCTCTAAAAATGTTTAAAGTGTCGCCTATGGAGATTATTACGTACCAAAGTTTGGCGCAATTCTGAGTGTGCTTGCAATTTTAAATAGTGACATGTTGGGTATCTATTTACTCAGCGTAACATCATCTTTTATAATGTACAAAAAATTTTGCTAACTTTAATGTTTTTTTTTTTTTTATTATTCATGAATCTTTTTTCTCCCAAAAAAGATTCCTGCGCAAATACCGTATGACATAAAAAGGTGCAACAATTGCCATTTTATTCTCTAGAGTCTCTGCTAAAGAACATATATAATGTTTGGGGGTTCTGAGTAATTTTCTAGCAAAAAAATGATGATTTTTACATGTAGGAGAGGAGTGTCAGAAATGGCCCGGATATGAAGTGGCTATATATGTGTGCGTGATTTTTATTGTTTTTTATTTAATTTTTTTATTTATTTTTTTTAACGCTTAACTCCAGGAAAATAGGATAAAAAATAGACCTTTGCAGTAGTACTGGAATCCACACTAATTACTGTCAGTGTGTTTGAGGTAGGATAACAAAAAAACCCCAAAATGCGCACAATGTTGTTTCTACGGGTACAAACAACAACTAACATGAACTTATGTGATATCACTGCAATCATCAGGAGCAGGATCATTTATTTTGGGTTGTTCTTTGGTGGAAGGTTATGGAAGTAGCAAGAAATACACAGCTAAATTTTAAAAAAATATATTTATTTTTATATTTTTTACTATTTTGGGCCATTTTTTCCTTTCATAATAAAAAAATGGATATATCCATTGCCATTTATTACCAAATGAAAGCCCAATTTGTCCTGAAAAAAACAAGGTATAATTCACCTGAATGTACAAAGTAGTTGTGATGACATGTACGGTTTTACAAAAACATGTCAAAGTTGCAAAATTGTGCTTAGGCATTAACTCATGTTTTACCCTTAGGCACGAAGGGGTTTATACCCTTGATTGTTTGTTTTTTGAAACTTTTCTTTATTGCGTTTTAATGAGAAAGGTTACAAAACAGAGCCATCGGAGCATACCCCAGCAAAAGAAATACAACCATAACATGACAACTATACAGCTAAACAGTCACCCATAGGGCGCTAAAACCTGCACAGAGTCAGTAAGAGCCAACATGAAAGGACACTAGCACATGAGTGTATGTGTCCATCTCAGTTAGAACTGGGAAACACCCAAAAGGTTACTGGACAATGTATCACATTCAGCAAAACACCTGGTATAATAAGTGAACCAATGATTCTATTATGAGGAATTCAAAACAAGTGAATAATCTAGCTGGAAATGGGGGTGTAATAAAACTCAAATGAATACATCAAGTAGCAGTAGTGGAAGAGTCCAGCCATATATCCCAGATTTTGTGAAATCTCTCCACTAAGCCCAGAATACAGACATCTGACATGGAACTTGTATAGTAGTTAAAAGATAAGCTCACCATCCAAATATCACTATTCCTACAGTAAAGCATGGAGGTGGTAATATCCTGGGGGTGTTTCTCTGCAGCAGGGACTGGAGCACTTGTCAGGATAGAAGGAACAATGGAAGGGGCAAAATACCATCAAATTCTTGAAGAAAATCTACTGCCCTCTGCCAGAAAGTTGTCAATGGGAAGAAGGTTTACCTTCCAACGTGACAATGACACAGGGCACACAGCAAAAATGACCACACAGTAGTGGCGAAAAAAGGTGAATGTCCTTGCATGGCCTAGTCAGAGCCCAAACTTAAACCCCAAAATCTGTGCAATGACTTGAAGACTGCAGTCCACAAATGATCACCATCAAATTTAACTGAACCTGAGCAGTTCTGCAAAGAAGAGTGGGCGAATATTGCAAAGTTAATAGAGACATATCCCAACAAACTAAAGGCTTTAATTAAAGCAAAGGGTAGTTTAGCATAATACTGACACAAGGGGGTGGTCCCTTTTCTAAGTCCGTGATTCTGTTTTTGAATGTTTTCTTTTTTCTGACATGTTGGTGTTATATGTTTCACTTGGATGTTATAAGTTGGATAAAACAAAAACTGTGTGTCTTCATTTCAGGCTGCAAAGCAACAAAATGTGATTATTTTAAAGGGGGTGATTCTTTCTGTACCCACTGCATGTAGAAAATGTACTGCTTGCCAGATCAGTACCTTCAAGGGACATAAAAAGAATTTCAATCCACACAAACACACAAGACATATAACCTACAGTCCTTTGTGTCCTGTGGCTCTAAAAACATGGTCTACATGCTGCAATGCCCTTGTGGCCTGCAATACAATGGGCACCTTGGGTTTGGCTTAATGAGCATTTTTGGAACATAGAGGGTTTAAAGGGCACAGTGTGTCAAAGCACTACGCTACACATCACAATAAAGGCCCAGCCAGTTCTATGTTTTTGGCATTCAAAAAACAGTCTACTTTGGAGAGGAAGTAATGCGAAGTTGGATACTGTATATTGCGTTCTGAAGCCAAATGGATTTATGAATTAGAATCTTATGTGCCATTTGGTCTCAATATAGAATGGGATATAAATTGCTTCATTAATAACAGGTAACTCCCTGTTCTATGATTTGTTGAGATTTCTCACCCTAAGAGTGTTAGGTTAATAGATTTTACAATAAATATTTTATTCATTGATTTCATGTTTTATCAAAGGATTTTTTCCTATTTTATTTTATGTTATATATTGGATGATTATGTACAATATATGCATTTACATCTTTTTTGGTGTACTATGTTGCACCAAAAGGGGGTCAATCAAATTTTTTATTAACTACATTTTTCATTTGTTTCTGTGCAATCCCCTGCATGTTTTAGTAAGGGCTTCTTTTTTTAGAAACTTGTTTTCTAACTGCCTTCTGTATTTAATGCACAAGGTGGCAGTAGGTTAGAAGTTGGATATTTTCATTGAACAAGATCATGGTTTGTACTAATCATTGTGGGGTGATTATGCATTAGTATATTGTGCACCCCCCCACCTTATGTTTGCGTCCGACCAATGAGCTTCGATCCTCCTCTGACAGGTTTCCTATATATATATATATATATATATATATATATATATATATATATATATATATATATATATATATTGTAAGGGGGTTAGCTTGGCAGCGGGTGTGTTTGACCCCCTGGAAGGGTTCACTACACGATTTAGGCACAGCAAGACAGCAGTTGCAGGTGAAAAAAAAGGCAGTTTATTTTCACTATTTACAATGTGAAAAACAGCAAAACAAAAACAAACAACAAAATAAATCCTAGGCCACTTGGCCACTGACTGCACGTTAGGTTTCCCTGTCAGCTGTGTACAGCCTACTGCTGTACCTAGCTCCTACCTCTCACTGCAGGACACTCAGCCACACAGGCCTTACCGTGTACAGGAAGGGTGTTACGCTCCCCAGTCTATGGTCACAGAAACTGGTTCCAGGGTGGAGCATCCACCTATGCCTGCTCGGAGCTCTTGTAGAGGCCTTAATGAGCCAGCTCCACTTAGCTGGGCTCATTACTCCCCCTAGTGGTAGCCATCCGCATAGAATATGAACCTAGGGCAAATGTATCTGCCATCTTGATTGCACCCAGGTGATTTTACCTGCCGGCTGTCACAATATATATATATATATATATATATATATATATATATATATATATATATATACACAGTGGCCATCTTTCATGCTGGCAGTACAGACTGTTCTATGTATACTGTGCTGTTTACTTTACAAGCCTTTGAAAGTGCAATTTTATTTTATAAAGGCATTTTACTCTTTGGTTTGATACTCTGGGAAGCGTTTTTGTGTTCCATATTTCTGCATGAGTATACCGGCGCTCTGTGGTGCTTTAATCCCTGGGGTGAAGTCTGTTGATAAAAAGGCTTTTGTGACTACTCTTTAATTGAGGGTGACCGTCTGGTAACCTTTTTTTCACACATTGTGTGTGGGGTGAAACAAAAGAGGCTTAAGCTGACCTATAGACATGTATGGGCAGGCTGATTGAACCCAAGTTGATTGGTCAACTTGGGTACAACCAGCCTGTCGGATTTTCCATGTGATTGTCAATGGCTATAGCCGCTAACCATAACCACTGTGTGTTCTCGCGGTCGGGACGGGTACCCTGCTGGGAGAACACAACAGCTACGTGGGAGGGATTACCCCATCAACACTGTGTTGATGGGGGAATTGAGGGATTGGTTGCAGGAAAGAAAATCACACTGTCTATGGCCAGCTTTTTGTTCTGGAGATCCTGTCACCAACAAGGATAGTTTCTTGTAAGTGTAGTACCTCTTTCATCAAGTCTCATACATGGACTTTTGTGCTTCTTGTGTTGTTACTTTGCACATTGGTACATACTGGTTGTTCCTGCTCCTGAGCCCAGAATCCCCACTCCTGAATGTTTCTCAGGAGATCGAAAGAAGTTTAGAACCTTCCAGAATGCCTGCATGCTTTACCTAGCTCTACAGCCACGGACTTTCTCTCTTGAAACAGTTAAAGTGGGGTTTGTCATCTCTCTACTTACAGAAGAACCCCAAGCTTGGGCTCACAGTCTTCTGGAACAAAAAGATCCAGTCATCCACTCCTAATACTTGTTCTTCGAGGCTATAGCACGTTTGTACGACGACCCCCAGCGGGCGACCACCGCAGAAGCTACCCTGCATAACCTTCAACAAGGAAAATGGCCTGTGGAAGACTACACTGTGGAATTCCGTAAACTGTCTGCAGACACAAAATGGAATGAGGTTGCCCTGCGATTTCAATATCGCCAAGGACTCTCTGAATCCTTCAAGGATGAACTAGCCAGAGTAGCACCCCCGGCTACCTTGGAGGGCTTGATACAACTGGCCACCCAGCTTGACAGGCGTATGAGGGAGCGCCGCTCTGAAAGATCACAAACCTTCCGGATGTTACCCAGGGTTTCTTTACCTCCAGCAACGGCACTCCCAGCTGTCTCGACACCCGAAGTAGAGCCGATGCAGATGGGACTGGTCCATTCAGCCTTACCTCCTGAAGAGAAAGCCCGCCGTCGACAGGCAAACCTCTGTCTGTACTGCGGGGCCTCTGGACATTTCCTTCGTACCTGTCCTATCAGACCCAGTAAGTATTTTCCACGTTGTCCTTTTCATCCTCCGTTGGTAGAATCTTCCCCATCTCACCTTATTCTCCATGTGTCTCTGCAGGTTGCGGGAGAGGAAGTCCAGCTACCAGCCATAATTGACTCTGGTGCCTGTAGCTGCTTTCTGAACTTAACCCTGACCAAGAATCTCGGCATCCCACTACGTCCCAAGAAGCAGCAACTTGCCATCCATCCGGCCGATGGCTCCCCGCCCAGTTCTGGGCCTGTTAATCAAGAGACTATGCCCCTTCTTACCAAGACCCAATCCGGCCACCAGGAGTACCTCCGTGTTGACGTCTTGCATTCCCCTCTGTTTCCCGTCGTCTTGGGCACTTCATGGCTTCAGGCGCATAATCCGCAAATTGATTGGGCCAGCAGAAAGATTCAGTTTTCTTAGTCTTACTGTCAGCAGAGCTGTTTTCTCCCCGGTATGAAAGAAACTGCTAATTGCCTGGCAGTTCAACCCACGTCCAGCATCCATCAGAATATACCACCTGCCTATAAAGACTTTTCAGATGTTTTTGACAAAAAGAATGCTGATGTTCTACCACCATATCGATCCTATGATTGTCCTATTGAGTTATTACCTGGTTCGGCCGCACCTTCCCGCTGTCAGAAAAAGAACTGGAAACTCTTTGGGCATATCTTGATGAAAATTTTGGAGAAAGGGTTTATCCGTCCTTCCACTTCCCCCGCAGGAGCTGGCATTTTCTTTGTAGAGAAGAAGGATAAGACTCTTAAACCCTGTGTGGATTATTGGGAGTTAAACAAGATTACCATAAAAAAACGCTATCCACTGCCTCTCATCCCAGAACTATTTCAAAGATTCCGCAATGCCCAGATCTTCTCTAAACTTGACCTCCATGGGGCTTATAACTTAATTCGCATCCGCGAGGGTGACGAATGGAAGACGGCATTCAGGACCCGTTTCGGGCACTTCGAGTATTTAGTGATGCTCTTCGGACACTGCAATGCTCCTGCCACATTCCATCATCCTAGTGAATGACATCTTTCGGGAATTCCTAGACCACTTTGTCATCGTTTATCTGGATGACATTCTAATTTTTTCAGCCACCCTTGAACTTCACAGATCACATGTCAGGAGAGTTTTGGCAACATTAAGGAAACATGGACTTTATGTAAACACTGAGAAATGCGACTTCGAAAAAAGTTCAATACAGTTCCTGGGGTTTATCATCTTCACAGACGGAATATCTATGGACCCCCAGAAGGTCAAGGCTATTTCGGACTGGCCCGCTCCTACAGACAAAGGAGTACAGAGGTTTGTGGGGTTTGCAAATTTTTACAGGAGATTCATTAAGAACTTCTCCATCATTGCTCCTGTCACCAAATAAGCAACAACACATAAAGTTCCGGTGGTCCACCGAAGCCCAAGCTGCCTTTGAAAAACTAAAGAACCTGTTCATCTTGGCTCCAGTTTTTCAACACCCTGATCCTGCCCTACCTTTTGTCCTTGAGGTAGATGCATCAGAAGTCGCTACAGGAGCAGTTTTATCACAACGCCAAGGGTCCAAAGCGCTGTTACACCCTTTTGCCTTCTCCTCATGTAAGCTGAGTCAATCGGAGAGAAATTACGATGTGTGAGACCGAGAACTCTTAGCAATTAAGATGGCTCTGGAAGAATGGAGGTATCTCTTGGAAGGTGCAGCACATTCCATCATGATTTTCACTGATCACAAGAACTTCGAATATCTCCGAACAGCTAAACGTCTGAGACCCCGACAAGCCCGTTGGGCACTTTTTTCCCCCGGTTCAATTTCCACATAACCTTCCTGGGTTCCAAGAACAGCAAGGCTGATGCTCTATCTTGAATGTTCCCCGACACCCCGGAAGCCATAGTACCAGACACCATACTGTCCGATCAAAACTTCCTTCTGCTACAGCAAGACCTGGGAACATCCATCAAACAAGCCTCGGCCCTATGCACTGCTCCAGAGACTGTCTCTCTAAGGAGTCAAGAAGGGTTTTTCTGGCACCAAGGAAAGCTATTCATCCCACAACCAGTCAGGATGCAGATCCTTAAGACCTTCCATATTGAGCTCATTCAGCGCTCTTTCTGGTGGCCCACTATGAGAAAGGACTGTAAGGTCTATGTAGACTCATGTACCATTTGCCAACAATATAAAGGGGCTAACACCAAGGCGTGGGGTCTGCTAAGGCCACTACCAGTTCCAGAACAACCTTGGAAGCAAATCTCAATGGACTTCATAGTGGATCTACCCCCATCAGAAGGTCACACAACAATCTGAGTGGTAGTTGACCGTTTGTCCAAAATGGCACACTTTTTGCCCATGATAGGTTCTCCCTCAGCCAAGACACTGCTGATCTCTTCATCAAAGAAATACTAAGACTACATGGCCTACCTGACAGCATTATTTCAGATAGAGGGGTCCAGTTCACCTCCAAATTTTGGAAGAGCCTTTGCAGGAGCCTGACAATAGATGTCTGTCTTCCGCATATCATCACCAAAGTAATGGGCAGACGGAAAGAACTAATCAGACTCTTGAACAGTATCTGAGATGCTTCTGCTCATTCTCTCAAGATAACTGGTACTCCTTACTCCCCTGCGCTGAGTTTGCATACAACAACTCTACACATGCAACCACTCAACAATCCACCTTGTGGGCGAACTACGGATTCCACCCTTCATTTCTACCCAGTTCCATTCCTGAAACATCGGTGCCAGCAGCACAAGACCGCTTATCTTTTATCCAATCCAACTACTGGACTTTACAGGAAACCATGAAAAAGGCACAGGAAGACTACAAGAAGCAATTTGACAAGGGGAGGAGAAGCTGTCCAGGGTTCAAGGTCGGAGACGAGGTATGGTTCTCTTCTGCTAACCTCAAATTGTCTTGCCCTTCTAGGAAATTGGGACCAAGGTTTGTGGGACCATTCAAAGTCAAGAGGAAACTTAACCCAGTAGCCTTTGAACTGACTTTACCCAACTCTTTCAAGGTCCACCCAGTGTTCCACGTCTCCCTGCTCAAACCAGTCGTCCAAAGTCCCTTTCCTGGGAGAGAAGAAGTGCCTCCTCCTCCAGTCATCGTGAACGAAGACACAGAGTTTGAAGTAGAAACCATTCTGGACTGCCGGAAGAGAGGTAGGCAGAAACAATTTCTCATTAAATGGAAAGGCTATCCAATGGAAGATAATTCCTGGGAACCAGCCAGTAACATTCACGCCCTTAGACTTGTGCGGGAGTTTCGTGCTAGGTACCTGGAAAAATGGGCTCGTTTGGGCATCCGGAGGGGGGGGGGCACTGTCAGGGAAATAGACAAAGGACGGCACCTAATGCCCGTTCTCAACATGGCTGCTTCAGGCGCACGCCTTGGCGAGCGGGTGCGCGCTGACGTGCACTAACAAACGTCCATGCACGAATGAACATTTGATACACACTGATGCGCAGGGACGCACTGTGCGCAAGGCAGATGCGCAGTAACGAACACTTTGGTGCCCTCTGGGCTATTTAAACCTGCCACTGACGGGAATACTTTGCAGGATTATCTCTCAGCTCCCCTGTGATTCCTGTGTTCCTGATATCCTGATTGATCTCCTGATTATCTGACCCGGCTTGTCCTGACCTTGAACCTGCTCTCCTGTTCTGACCCCCGGCTTGCTTCACCGACCACTCTCCTGGCTTGTCCCTTTGCTGACCTGGCTTGCCCTGTGACCTTGCTCAGCCTTGCTCCCGTGTACTGTACCGGCTACCCCTTCTGGTGTATGGAATGCCTCACCATGTATGACCTTGGCTTGGCTTCTGACCGTCTCCAGCTTATTCCTCACGGAGTTGCAAGCACGCCAGTATCCTCCAGCAGTTCCTGTGACTTCCTGCCTCCAAGTCTCCTGGAATATCCTACTGGCAACCCATGCTTCTTTGGACACTGCTCCCCTGTCTCATCTCCAGGGTAGCTGTGCACTTAGCCGCAAGGGAAGCCCTCTAACATCTTGGCCTCACACCCGGTACGTGACACAAAGTGTAATTTCTTCAGTGTTGTCCCATGAAAAGATATACAAAATATTTACAAAAATGTGAGGGGTGTATTTACTTTTGTGAGATACTGTATATATGGTATTATACCCATTAGGGGCATCACGTGGTGTCATTTGATTTTAATTGTCTTCTGTATTCTTTTGTAATATGTGGATTTTAATATTCTTAATAAATTGTATAATTTTTAATAAACGTGCCTTCAAAGTCCATAATTAGTGTTCTGAGTAAGGTATACAACTATACATACTGTAGATATTAGGACGTGGCACATGATTTACTCTGGTGCCCAATAGCCACCTACAGGCACCAAATCATTATTTTCCTTCTCATATACAAATTATATAGCGCACAAACAGAAATCTGTGATGTAGTGATCATTTTCTATTCTGGAAAGTGTTAAAGAAAACAGAAGCCAATTCCAAATGCCAACTTATGTGAATTCTTATGTGCCATAGAAAGAACTGTGTGACATATCTAAGCATATGCTGTAGAGAGTAACCACATAATGAATACCATCACTGTGATGCAGCAAGTTGAATACTATTTTTGACACAGGAGCCAATGATGGTAAACTAGAATGATCATGCACAATGGCTGGCTGAGGATCACATTAATCTCCCTGAGTTGTGCCTAGAGCAGTACTGCCAGGAAGACACAGTTCCAAATAACATAAGCATCTTATAAGGTTGAGTAGTAGCTACCACCAGCAACGAGAAGGGATGGACAGTAGTGGTAATGGCAGATTATCATGATTAGGGTGGGATAAGCATACCTCCCAACTTTTTGAGATGGGAACGAGGGACACCTATTAGCAAAAGTATGTAGGCATAGGATACACCCCCTGCCACCCCCTTAACCACTTACCCACTGGGCACTTAAACTCCCTTCCTAACCAGACCAATTTTCAGCTTTCAGTACTCTCACAGTTTGAACGACAATTACTCAGTCATGCAACACTGCACCCATGACATTTTTGTCCTTTTTTTCCACATAAATAGAGCTTTCTTTTTTTGTGGTATTTAATCACCCCTGGGTTTTTTTATTTATTTGCACTAGAACGGAAAAAAACCCTGAAAATTCTGTAAAAAAAAAAAAAATTTTCTTCGTAGGGAGTACTAGGGCTGCAACTAACAATTAATTTTATAATCGATTAGTTGGCTGATTATTGTTTAGATTAATCGGATAATAACCTTTCTGCAGCTTCTTCATTGAAGTCTATTGAACCAAAAAAGCACTGTTTTGCGTTGAAAAAAGTCCTTGACCCATTCCAAATATGCAGTGGCTAAAAAAAGCATAGATGTGAACTTAGGAAGCAATGTTAAATGAACTGTAGTGCGTTTCTGCAAAAAGCAACAAAAAGTGCATAGGTGTAAACCAGGCCTAAGATGTTTAGTAGCAGGAGCATGCTTTTTTTTGTATCACCTGTCATAATGGGGTTATAAAAACTAAAATTAGCCTGTTATAGTACAAAAAGAGCACAATCGCTACTATAAGGCTTCATGCACACAGGACTTTAAAAAAACAGCCAAAAAAAGGCAGTAGCTTATCAGGGATGGTTTCAGCTTTTACCAGCGTTATATTACCGCCGTTTTTTCGTGTTTTTCCCATTTTTTAAAGGGCCAACGGTTTTTTTTGTTTGTTTTTTTTTTTTTTTTTTTCAATTGGTCTAAAACGTCCAAAAACGTTGGGGATGGAAGTTTTTAAGCATTTTTGAGCATTTTTGGGCGTTGTTGGACGTTTGTAAGTGTTTGAACGCTTTTATAGCTGGAAACAGTCAAAAAAAACCCTCAGCTCTTGGGTTTTTTTACAGCTCAAAAACGTCACTGCTGAAAACAGTTAATAACAGCCTATGTGTGCATGAACACATAGGATAACATGGAGGGTTTATTGACTGTAGAAAAAAATTCTGCAGCTGAAAAACAGTCAAACGTCCTGTGTGCATGAGGCCTAAGGGGTACATTTATACTGTGAAACAGTGAAAGTAATAATACAATACACCCAGAAGTAGGATATATGGGAATTTTACCTAGGAGTCAGAAATGAAGCCATATGAAGGGTGAAAGGGAGATATAATTTTTTTTTTCATGATATGATCATTTTAAATACAATGCACAATACTCGTAAAAGTTTACTTTAACCAGTTCCAGACCGCCTGCTGTCATTATACGGCAGTACTTTGCCGCTGAATACCGTTGCTATGGTAGCAGATACCCTGAAGCACCAGGACAATGAAAACGCCACAAAAAAGACCCCATTTTAGAAAACAAACACCCCAACGTATATACTGAGAGGCATAATGAGTCTTTTGAACTTGTCAATTTTTTTTCACAAGTATTTGGAAAATGTGGAAAAAAATTTTTACACAAAATTGTCCATTTATACAATATTTATAACCCATAGCATGTACATAGCAAAAATTACACCCCAAAATATATTCTGCTACTCTTCCTGAGTATGGTGATACCACATGTATGAGACTTTTCCACAGCCGGCCACATACAGAGGCCCAACGTGCAGGGCGCACCATCAGGTGTTCTACGGGCATAAATTTGAAATCTAATTTGACTACCTATTACACTTTTGTGAAGCACTGTAGTGGCATGGATGAGAACTCATGAGGCATGGATGAACATGAATGAGGCATAAATGAGCCGTGGATGGGGATGGCTGAGCATGGAAGGGATGGCTGAGCATAGATGGAGATGGATGGCTGAGCATAGATGGGGATGTCTGAGTATGGATGGAGATGAGGCAGGAATGGGCACAGATCAGCGCTGTGGGCACTACAGATCCAGCCCACAATGCTGCTGCACCCAATATCTTCCCTCTCCTCTCACACTGTACCAATTGGTTACGGAGAGGGGAAAAGCTAAGCCAGGCATGCGCCGGCTTGTTTACAAATGATCGCTCTGTCATCGGCCCTTTACCGTGATCCTTGAATTTATAGTACAGCCTCCCAGAATTATCCGACCATGCTGCAGCCGTTTTTTTGCCTATTGCACAGCCGGAAGCAGTTTAAGGAGAAGTAAACAGAAAAAAGATTAGTTAAACCCACAAGTGCTTTATTTTTTACCACTACTATTCCTTTATACTGGCTTTTGAAATATACAAATGCAGCGATTTAGAAATTGGATGGAAGGCTTAGCACTGGGAAACACTTGAAAGATAAAATAGTGCATTTTATATACTACTATATAGATCAGACCAAAATGAGAGACAAATGAGGAGGAAAGAGGGACAGAGGGGCTAGATTCCAAATCAGGGACAGTTGGGAGCTATAAATAAGACCTTTAGATGTCACCTACATTCTCTTGGCACCTCCCAACCACACACAGCAAAGCATTTTTATATATTGTACCATACTAACTGTATCTGGCCTGGGGCTGAAACACATCCAGTAATTCAGTTTGGGGAGATATTGTACCCTAATACCTCCTTTTTATGAATATGCCCAAAATATAGACAGTAATATTTTCATTACTTACCAAGCTCATGGGGCAGTTCATGACAAAACACTGCAATGGTTGTGCTGAAGCCTCCTGATATGCCTGCAGAAAAAGCAGCGCCTATAGAGAAAAGCATATATTAGTTCTGTTTTGGCAACTTCATTTCTTCACAACAGTCTGTTCTACAGGAAAGAGAAATAGTTAACTTTTTCTTCCCTGGAACATTTTTTATGGCCGTGTTCATGAGCCCTTTATCAGCTTAGCAATGGAAGACTATACTGTGAATTAACTCAAAAAAATGCTGGTACAGAGATTCTGTATGACATTGCCCTATCCCAGAAGCAGGGGCGTTGCTAAGGGGTGGCTATCAGGGCTTCAGCCCCGAATGTCACGCCCTCAACCCCAAGCCTCAGTAGGGGCCCCTAATGGCGGTGTCAAGTGGCCCGCCCACGAGCGGGTGACCTAACAGAGCCGCGGGCGAGTGGCTTGATAGAGCCGCGAGCTGACGGCTCTGTGAGCGGCCTGCAGATTGCAGAAAAAGGAGAAACAGCGGGGCGGGCGAGCAGAAATTACATCATCTCTCTCTCTGCCCGCATCACTGCTCTTCCTTGTAGACGGGGGCGGCATCGTACGGCCAGGGACGGCATAGGAGTCACTGCATGGGGCGCCCGGTGATCGGACTGAAGCTGCAGTGTGCCCGCACTCCACCCATCACTGGGAGTATGGCAGTGTACTAGTGACCAAGGTGAGTTGGGTGGCAGAGGAGAGGCTGGCAGCCATTTGGGGAGGGCAGTGTGTGTGTGTGATCAGGGGGGTCACCTGGCAGGATCAGGCACTAGGAGACAATGGACTCCCACGGCGGGGGGTGCTCTGTACTGGCTGCATACTGTGACACTGGTTCTGTACTGGCTGCAGACTGTGATACTGTCTCAGTCTGGCTGCATACTGTGGTACTGGCTCAGTCTGGCTGCATACTGTGATACTGGCTCGGTCTGGCTGCATACTGTGACACTGGCTGCATACTGTGACACTGGCTCTGTACTTGCTGCATACTGCGACACTGGCTCAATCTGGCTGCATACTGTGACACTGGCTCTGTACTGGCTGCATACTGTGCCACTGGCTCTGTACTGGCTGCATACTGTGCCACTGGCTCAGTCTGGCTGCATACTGTGACACTGGCTCTGTACTGGCTGCTTACTGTGACACTGGCTCAGTCTGGCTGCATACTGTGTACACTGGCTCAGTCTGGCTGCATACAGTGACACTGGCTCAGTACTGGCTGCATACTGTGACACTGGCTCAGTACTGGCTGCATACTGTGACACTGGCTCTGTACTGGCTGCATACTGTGACACTGGCTCTGTACTGGCTGCATACTGTGACACTGGCTCTGTATTGGCTGCATACTGTGACACTGGATCAGTCTGGCTGCATACTGTGATACACCTGTGTAAGGAGGGACACTCCACTGGAGGACACCTGTGATGTAAGGAGAGACTCCACTGTGGATACCCAATGGCATCTGGTAGCAGGCGACAGTGGCAAGTGACACACTTGGGGCTCCCACTGATTCTGCATTATGGTGAGTTGAACTATTTAATTGTATATTACATTGTAATAATAGAAATAATTTGCTTCAATCATCCTGACACCATAACAAATATGGGGCCGGGATGATTGAATCGCCAACACCAGGTGATCTTTATCTGCTGATTGTTAAACGTTCTGGAATACACATATTGCTATTGTGGTGTAGGATGTGGGCCTGCTGCCCTCCATCCCAACTTCTTTCCTTCCTTCTCTTCCCTTCCCTATCTCTTTCTTTCTTCCTTCCTCCATCCCTTGTTCATCTCAGACGTGAGCCACACCCCCAAAGCCACGCCCATTTAAACCACACCCACTATTTAGTTTTGCGCGCCGCATTTCTTCGGGCTAGAGCCCCTGGTCTTTTTCCCACCTAGCAACGCCCCTGCCCAGAAGCATAACAACAAAAAATGGGGTCCCATATCCAAACTTGGTTGGAGTCCCCTGGCTAATTGTTGCTCTGTAACAACTTACAACAACAATGTGGGGGGATTTACTAAAACTGGAGAGTGCAAAATCTGGTGCAGCTGTGCATGGTAGCCAATCAATTTCAGCTTGGTCAATTAAGCTATGACAGTAAAACATGGAAGCTGACTGGTTACAGGATTTTGCACTCTCCAGTTTTAGTAACCCCCCCCCCCCATGTGTCATTGATTTTAACATAAAAATGCTTAAATCAAGGACAGGCAGCAGGAATGCTGTCAGCATGGTGGGCCCAGTGCTCGGGACAAAATTATATTAACAGTAATAATAACTATGATATCAGCGGTCCTATAAGGTTTTTGCTGATTAATAAAAAAAACTTGGGGATTTGTGACTGAATTAGGAATACAGGGATAATATCAGTATCTCTAAATTTCAATTAACAGTGCAAAGTGCTGATGCATGCATCACCATACTCCTTTCTTGCTGCAGCGCACTGCAAGGAAAAATCTGACAAGTGTTTATGCTTAATAGTTCATTCACACTGCTAACAGAAGTCTGCGCCCTGGTTCACACCAGTATGGCTTTTAAATCGCGCTACTTCAGTGCGATTTCAAAGCTGCAGACCAATATGATTTGGATCTCCAATTTCATTGCGGCTTGCAACTTCATTTAACAGAAGTTAACGCAAGGCGCAATCAGATCACAGAAAATTAGTGCAGAAAACTTTGAGTCGCAATAATTTGAATGGTTCCATTGCTGAAAATAGGGTGCAACTTGTCATGTGATTTTGAACTGTCAAATCCCATGACAAATCGCATTGTGAACGAGGGCTTAGGAGGCTACGGAGTTCATATCAGCTCACCTATTGCCAAGCCATCTGTGAAGTTGTGTATTCCATCTCCGAGAACAACCATCCATACAGACTCTGCAATGCCTCCACTGGCTGCACTGTGTGAGTGTCCTGAGTGACAATGATGACTGCTTCCTATTTCTTCCACCTGAATGTCGTGTCTTTGCTGACAAATAGCCGGCACTCCAGAAGTCTCACAAAACTCAGGGTCTTGAGAGAAGAAAAAAAACATATGTAAGCCATTAATTCTAAAATCACCTTAAAGAATGCTGGAATATGTTTAAATGATAAATGTATATTTTAAATTGATCCCATACACCAACTATCCCTTTACACAGATTAATCACTGGGCACTTAAACCCCCTTCCAAACCAGACCAATTTTCAGCTTTCAGTGCTCTCACATTTTTAATGACAATTACTCAGTCATACTACACTGTATCCATGTTTTTGGCTTTTTTTCACACAAATAGAGCTTTCTTTTGGTGGTATTTAATCACCATTGGGGTTTTTATTTTTTGCGCTGTAAATGGAAAAAGACCGAAAATTTTGTAAAAAATGCATTTTTTCTTTGTTTGTTATAAAATTTTGCAAATTAGTAATTTTTCTTAGAAAATGTTGGCCAAAATTTATACTGCTACATAACTTTGGTAAAAATAATAACCCAAATTAGTGTATATTATGTGGTCTTTGTGAAAGTTATAGAGTCTACAATCTATGGTGCCAATCACTGAAAATTCATCACACCTGATGTACTGATGGCCTATCTCATTTCTTCAGACCCTAAGAGCCGGTTCACACTGGAGCGGTGCAACTTGCAGGGCGAAGCAAGACGCCCCGCTCGAGGCGACCTCAGCGCAGCTTGCAAGGAGACTTCTATCCATAGAAGTCAATGCAAGTCGCGCTGCGGTCACCCTGAAAATAGTGCAGGAACCTTTTTCTAAGTTGGAGCGGCCTGAGTCGCTCCTATTAGAACAGTTCCATTGCACTGCATGGAGACGACTTGTCAGGCGACTTAAGTCGCCTGACAAGTGACCTCAGTGTGAACCGGCTCTAAGGGTCCTTTCACATGTTCAGGTCCACCCGTCAGTGGACCTGAACGGATACTCCATGTACTCCTATGCAGCGACGGATGTCAGCGGTGACATGTCCAATGACATCCGATCCGCTCCGATCCTCTAAATACAGACGGATGGACGAACACGGACAGACGGTCCATGTTCATCCAATCCCCCATAGAGGAGAGCGGAGCTCTGACAGGTCCATTTCTGCATGGAGTGCAGAGACGGACCTGTCATCCGCCGGCTCAGCGGGGATTAACAGATGGATCCCCGCTGAGCAGCAGAGCCTGTCAAAACAGGCTCTGCTCCTGTGAAAGGACCCTAACAAGCCAGGAAAGTACAAATACCCCCCAAATGACCCCTTTTTGGAAAGTACACAGTCCAAAGTATTTAGTAAGAGGCATGGCGAGTTTTTGAAGTTGTAATTTTTTCCCACAATTCTTTGCAAAATTAAGATTTTTTTTTTTTTTTACAAAATTGTCATGTTAACAGGTTATTTCTCACACCCAGCATATGCATATCACAAATTACACCCCAAAACACATTCTACTACTCCTGAGTATGGCGATACCACAGGTGTGGGACATTTTCACAGCCTGGCCACATACAAAGGCCCAACATGCAGGGAGCACGGTCAGGCATTCTAGGAGCATAAATTACACATCTCATTTCTTGACTCCCTTTTGCAATTTTGAAGGTCCTGGAGTACCAGGACAATGGAAACGCCCAAAAAATGACCCCATTTTGGAAAGCAAACACCCAACATATATTCTATGAGGCATAATGGGTCTTTTGAACATGTCATTTTTTCAAGTTTTTGGAAAATGTGGAAAGAAAATGAAAACGCATTTTTTTTTTTTTTTTTTACACACAGCTGTCCTTTATACAATATTTCTAATACACAGCATGTACATAGTAAAAATTACACCCCAAAATATATTCTGCTACTCCTTCCGAGTATGGCAATACCACATATGTGACATTTTTACACAGCCTGGCCACATACAGAGGCCCAACATGCAGGGAGCACCATCAGGTGTTCTAGAGGCATACATTTCAAATCTAATTTGACTACCTATTACACTATTGTGAGGCACTGTAGTGGCACTGATGGGCACTGTAGTGGCATGGATGGGCACTGTAGTAGCATGGATGTGTCAGGGATGAGAACTGATGTGGTATGGATGAGCATGAATAAGGCATAAATGAGCGGGATGGGGGTGGATGAGCTGTGGATGGGGATGGCTGAGCACGCATGGATGGATGAGCATGGATGCATGTGTGAGCACAGATGGATGGCGGAGCATGGATGGGTGAGCATGCATGGATGGGTCAGCAGGGATGCATGGGTGAGCACGGATGGATGAGCACAGATGGATGAGTGAGCATGCATGGGTGGATCAACATGGATGCACACAGATGCATGTGTGAGCACAGATGGATGGCGGAGCATGGATGCATGGGTGAGCACAGATGGATGGCAGAGCACGGATGCATGGGAGAGCACGGATGAGGCTGGATGGGTGAGCATGTCTGGATGGGTGAGCATGGATGAGGCTGGATGGATGGGGTGACACAGAATGGGCACATAGCCATGCTATGGGCACTACAGATCCTGCCGGCTTGTTTACATCTGCGAGCAGCCATTTACCATGATCACGGATACTCCCAGGTGCATGCCTCAGGGGGCGCGTGGGAGCGCGATTCTGGGAGGACATTCTAGTATGCCCTCTCAGAACAATTGATCCACCCTGCGACCGTGTTTCTACATGACACTGTCGGCAAGTGGTTAAAGTAGAACTAAAGACAAAACTTTTTTTTTTGATGGGGTATGGGAGGATTATAACCCCTGTCAGTTTTTTTTTTTTTTTTTACCATCTGTGGCCCATTGTGGAGATCTCTCTTCACTTCATGTCCCATAGTCAAAACAGAAAATAAGAGGAAATCCCTACAAAGTGAGGGAAACCCCTAGTTTTTAACAGGGTCACCATTGGAAGATTTTACCTCTATTCCTGTTCAGGTGACAACCCATAATTGGGATTTTTTTTTTACTTTCGCTTTTAGTAAATAGTAGCAGCTGGAGAAATTTTCACTGCAGGGATGCCTGTAGTCTTCCTGGCTCTGAACTTTCGGTGCTACAGTGTGTCAGGTCACGTGTCGGCAGTTGACAGGTGCACACCGCTGGGTTCAGGGCACACCGCTAAGGTTGTGAACCCTTAGCTGACTGCTGTGACTAGAGCTCAGGATTGTGCAGGGAAGTGGGACTGCTGGAACTCTGACAGATTGCACAGGGAGCTAGAGCATAGGGTTACCCAGGGCGCGGAGTCTAAGAGCCCTCAGGTGTTCACCAGAGCCTCTGGTGGTGAAGATGGACTTGGCTGCAACTGGATCCAGGTCGCGGCTCCCGGAGTCCCCCAGCTCACGCTCACGGCTGGCTACAGGTGAATTGAAAGAAAGCAGCAGTGCAGGATAGCAAGAGAAGGTCAGTGGGAAAGCCAAGGGTCAGGGCTACGAGCAGACAGAAACAGACAGGAGGCACGCCAAGGTCTGGGTCACAGGCAGAACAGGGAAGGTAAGGAACAAGCCGAGATTGGGGTCACTAGCAGTCAAGGAAGGTCAAGAAAGCCAAGATCAGTACATGGGAACAAACAAAGAGCACACGGCAGAAGCACACACACACAAGGCCAAAACACACAATATTGATCGGCATCGCAGGTTTGCACTGCCAGGTTTTAAATAATGTTCCTAATTAGGACCTGCGGTGGAGCCCAGCTAAGGAAGGCTTACAAAAGCACACAGGTGCGGGAGGTATGGCCTCTAACTGGACACATGCAGAAAGGTAAACAAACAGACAGGACATGAAATGCTATTGCAGGTTCATGACACAGTGGTTAACAGTTTCAGACAGAACAGCGGTACAGATGGCCTGATGGGAACATGGCCTCTTCTCCCTCTTCCTCCATTAAGAAGGGTTCTTGCATTGACTACTGCTGTTCTGTCTAAAGACCTAAAGCCATTAACCGTTGTAGCGGCAGAAGTTCAAAAACACGAAGAGGAACAGCAGCCCTGCAGTGACGTTTTCTCCAGGATCCAGCTACTTGCACAATGTGGGACATACTTCATTACAGGTAAGTGATATAACAAAAAATTTTGTTTTTTATGTAAACTTCAGCTTTAATATTAACAGGCTTGTTTAATAATTACAAAATGTAACAACTATGTGCTAAGACCCACAACAATCAGATTTTGATCTTTATTACCAGATATCTGTGATGAATTATTGCCCTTTATGAATTTATTGCGCTTTGCACTCAAAATAAGATTGGTGGGCAGAGCTTAATATAGTTTTGGTATTCTGTCTTTATAGATTGCAGTGATGTAGCTACTTTGCATAACACAGCAATTAATATATTTTTTTCATTATATTAACTCAATTACATTCATTTAACTGCTCATAGAAGCTACATTCAACACAATATTCATAATCAACCAAGGTTTTAAAATAATGTAATTTTATATTCTCACCAAACTTTAAACCTATGACACCCACCACAACCCCAATTCCAAAAAAGTTGGGACACTGTGTAAAATCTCTACATATGAAAACAGAATGTAATGGTTTGTAATTAGATGGTTGATGGATATTGCACTCCTACCCTTTAGGGCTAGTTTACACTTGCTTCAGCTTCAACGCTCATTATGATGTGTTTTTCAGGCTTCGGCGGTGCTTTGAAGAGGCTTCAGTGAGGCTTCAACAAGGCTTTGACGGGGCTTCAGTGATGCACTTTTGAAGCCTTGTTGAAGCTTGGCTGATGCCCTGTGTGTTTGTTGATCTCTCACACCTGCAATTTCTCCAAAACAAAGCAAAGCTAAAGCTGAATTACAGCCTCTGA
This sequence comes from Glandirana rugosa, assembly GCA_018402905.1. Lineage (NCBI taxonomy): Eukaryota > Metazoa > Chordata > Amphibia > Anura > Ranidae > Glandirana > Glandirana rugosa. Next base: position 625,785 of record BLSH010481424.1, read on the forward strand.
ACAGCCACAGGTGCTTCAAGCGAGCTTCAAACAAGCTTCCTCATAGACTTCTATGGAGGCATTGGAGAGGCTTTGAAGCTCAGCTTTAATTTTTGACGCAAAGCTGAAGCGAAGCAAAGCCAACTCAAGGTGTAAACAGGACTGTAAGCTAACCATTTTATTTAGTGACCTGGGCTTTGACTGGCATTAACAGAGCTTTAATAAAGCATGTCTGACGCCCTGTTTTGAAGCACGTGTAAACGAGCCCTTACTCTAAAGCCTCGTACACACCGGACGACGATCGTACGTACGATCGGCACAAATCGTATGTTGCATAATGTAACTTGCATACTGACTGCACTACACAATCGTACGAGCACAGAAAGAATGTTCAGGTGCATGTAATTAGCATCCGGTCGTTCCTGACTTCTGAGCATGCGTGTTTTGCACAATACAACTTGTTGTACCAACTGCTCTGTACACACGATACAACGGTCGTATGAGAGCTTGTTGGTACGTTGGTAAATTGTATGTTAAAGTTTTACAAAAGTACAAGTCAAAAGGGAATCTTACATAAGAAATGCCACAAGTGGATGTACATCCAGCAATGGAGGTCAGTAAACAGTGTGGGTTACAGTACGAAAACAAACAAAAACATACAGTATCTCACAAAAGCGAGTATACCCTCACATTTTTGTAAATATTTTATTATATCTTTTCATGTGACAACACTGAAGAAATGACACTGCTACAATGTAAAGTAGTGAGTGTACAGCTTGTATAACAGCGTAAATTTGCTGTCCCCTCAAAATAACTCAAAACACAGCCATTAATGTCTAAACCGCTGGCAACAAAAGTGAGTACACCTCTAAGTGAAACTGTCCCAAAGTGTCAATATTTTATGTGGCCGCCATTATTTTCCATCACTGCCCTAACCCTCTTGGGCATGGAGTTCACCAGAGCTTCACAGGTTGCCACTGGAGTCCTCTTCCATTCCTCCTTGATGACATCACAGAGCTGGTGGATGTTAGAGACCTTGCGCTCCTCCACCTTCTTCTTGTCTTGAGGATGCCCCACAGATGCTCAATAGGGTTTAGGTCTGGAGACATGCTTGGCCAGTCCATCACCTTTACCCTCAGCTTCTTTAGCAAGGCAGTGGTAGTCTTTTAGGTGTGTTTGGGGTCGTTATAATGTTGGAATACTGCCCTGCGGCCCAGTCTCTGGAGGGAGGGGATCATGCTCTGCTTCAGTATGTCACAGTACATGTTGGCATTCACGGTTCCCTCAATGAACTGTAGCTCCTCAGTGCTGGCAGCACTCATGCAGCCCCAGACCATGACACTTCCACCACCATGCTTGACTGTAGGCAAGACACACTTGTCTTTGTACTTCTCACCTGGTTACCGCCACACACCCTTGACACCATCTGAACCAAATAAGTTTATCTTGGTCTCATCAGACAACAGGACATGGTTCCAGTAATCCATGTCCTTAGTCTGCTGTCTTCAGCAAACTGTTTGTCGGCTTTTCTTGTGCATCATCTTCTGGAACAACAGCCATGCAGACCAATTCGATGTAGTGTGCGGCATATGGTCTGAGCACTGACAGGCTGACCCCCCACCCCTTCAACCTCTGCAGCAATGCTGGCAGCACTCATATGTCTATTTCCCAAAACTTACTGGGGGTCAAGGTAAGAGGAGTAATACCTTAGGATGGAGGGACAGATGGGCTGAGAAACCTGTATCTCCAAACCACCCTGCTCTATCGGGTTGGGGTGGGGGGGACCAAATTCAGAGGAATCCCAAACATCCCATATCTTGTTAAACTGGGTTACAGCATCTCCTACCTGAGCTGTCATATATTCCAATCTTCCAATTTCTGAAATCACCTTCAGGAGCTGAACCTGAGAGGGGGGATAGTGGTTGGCCAGTGCAATGGAATGGTTCTCTTAGCCGCTAGCAAAATAAAAGATGCAAGTCTATTCAGGGGCGGTAGAAGACAAGGTGCCTCTAAGTGTAATATGTAAAGGTTTTATTCGGTGCACACACGGTTAAAAACACTTAGTGTGGAAGATTCAAAATGCATTAGTTCTACTATTGTGTGGATACCCGTTCTTCCATCTGAGTGGAGCAGTCAATTCCTGAAGGATATAAGAACACAAGAAGAAGCCTCTAAGTGCAGCAATGGGTTGCCAGTGGTGGCACACAGAGGGTTAACACTTACAGGATAGATGTTAAGTACAGGCGTGTACTGTAGTTAGTCAGGACTCTGGTAGTCCTCAAGCCTGTGGGAGGTGGATGGAGCCGGCCCGCAGCTGTCATCCGTGGCCCAAAGGCATGCTGGTGTGTAGGGATGCAGAGGTGACTTCCTGGTGTCTGTTCCCGCTGGAATGCACGAGACTGTGCGCGTCTGTGACTGGCGGTGGGCAGTTACATGTTTCGGAGCATGCGCGGCTCCTTCAGGCCGCCGCCCATACAGATGGTGACAGCTTATGAGAGGGGGGGGAGGAGCCAGGGGAGGGGTGAACAGATGTACAGGGACTGGTGATATTGATAGACCGTGCAGCACAGATGTACCGATATCATTGGTGTAAATGTTCGGACATGTAGCGGGGGCGGCGGGGGAGTATATATGGCGGTTTAACTGAGGCCCAGAAAGGTTTCTAAGGAGAAGGGGAAAGCTAAAGAATGGTATTGGATGGATATGAGAG
>BLSH010481424.1:644179-668566 GCA_018402905.1 Glandirana rugosa
TGGAGTCGGGAGTTTAGAGGTAGACACATTGGAGTCGACGTGTCTTACTTATCTGTCCTTATCAACACATGGTTCGGAGGGTTAGTAAGTCTTTACCTTCATATCATTTTTGTCAAATAATACGAAGTCAATACTTACTTGGTTACCCATGGTTAGTGACTGAGACAGGTAAGTCTTTTCCTTCCTCGGCCATTTACTGTTTAAATGGCTGGGTAAGGGTAGAGAGGTAGTACCGTGTAGAAGATGTCGTCGACCGTCCTCTCTTTTTACTATACTTCCATTTCTGAATGATTGGGAGGCTTGGTACACAACTATTCCTGTCTATTCATTCTGTGCAGCTGAGGTTACACAGATGGAGATTTGAGGGCTGAGGTTAGTTTAGACCCCTGATATCTCATCAAAGCACCCAAACAGAGCTCCCAAAAAATTGTAAAATAAATAATAAAAATAAAATTGTAAAAGAAATAAATGAAATGGTAAAAACATAATAAAATTAAAATAAAAATTAAAAACTACTGACACCAGTGAGGGAACTACCAGGATTGCAAAGGTTGCAATTGCGACCGGACCATTTCACCACCGTGGGGAGGGCCAAAGATGGCAAAAAGGGGGCCCGCTGCAGAACTTGTGAAAGCGTGCAGCTGCGGGACTGTAATAAAAGGACACGTGATAGTTGTAAAGGGCCCCAGGATCAGCAAGAAAAGCAAAGGGCCCTGGCCAGGGGTCAGGGGGGCCCTTCATAATTTCTTGCACCGGGGCCCTGAAGGTTCTAGTTACTGATATGATATGGTTCTAGATCTGATATGATCAAATTACCTATTTTACAATGACCCATAAGGTATTGTTTAAGCTCAGTTGGAGGAATTGCATTGTTTTTAATTATTGATGTTGTTGGAGAATACAAGGAGTGGTGAAAGTGTACAAATCATTTACTCCTTTTGTTCGCCGGAACCTTCAAGTTGACTACTTATGTGAAGAATTGTGCTATTTACTGTTCACTGTTGGTTTTTTTTTTTCTTAGGCGGAGTTCCTCCTTAAGTAGTTAAAGCCACGACTGATAAGTAAATATCATTGATTTACCCAAATTGGACTGTTCCTTCTGCTGTGTCATATTTAAAGGGGAATTAGGTTGTTATTGGGGTTGAGAGGCAGAGTGACGGACAGAACATACTAAGCGTCTCCTACGGGGGTAGCGCTACATATAATATATCCAATAATATATCAAATAATAAATAATAATCTGTTCAAACAGGAGCAATGTTTCTTTAACAAAAATCCTTCATTGAGAAATCAAATTGCGCTGTGTTGCTGCTAGTGAGGCTGGGTTCACACCTATACGAATTGGATGCGGCTTAAACTGCATGCAATTAACAGGACACTTGAAAACACATTGTTTTCAAGGTGTTTGGTTCACATATGTGCGGTGCATTCGCACTCCGCATTGCACAGAAAACGTGCGCCTTTTCTGAGCAATGCGATGCGAATTTCCAGCCCCCTGTGTTTAATGGGAGCGCATCTGACATGGAGATGCACTCCACACTGAACAGGGATATTTTCCCCTGCTCGTGGCCCCTTCCCACGCAGCTGCTGCGCTGTGAGAACGGACAGGAGCTGCCGAACGGCGGCTCTGCCCCTTCTCGGCAGCAGACAGGCTGGAATTCGCACCGGACTGGTGTGAATCCGGCCTAAGGGTTCATACATATGACAACTGTGCTTATACTTTGTACAGAAAAGAAACATTAGGTTTTTAAAATATATATACAGTGCTTTCACAGGAAGATGAATAGTGTAAATAATGTAGTTACCTGTAAAAGGAGAGCTTGTTACTACAGTCTCAATGTTGCTTTAATATAAATTCTCTGTTGAGAATTCTTATTGTCACTGTATTGTTAGTAAAGCTGGCCATACATTATACAATTCTCTTGTTCAATTTCCTTTAGATTCACCTTCAACTATGAAGTGCAAGGGCCTGCCTGATTACATACAAACTGAAAGTGTTTAGGTTTGACCTCATATTATATGTTTTTTGGTAAATCTAAAGGGCAGTTGTAGAATAAAATTGTATAATGTATGACCAGCCTTAAGCCTCGTACACACGGGACGACGATCGTAGGTACGATCGTCGCAAATCGTATGTTGCATAATGTAACTTGCATACTGACTGCACTACACGATCGTACGAGCACAGAAAGAACGTGCAGGAGCATGTAATTAGCATCCGGCCATTCCTGACTTCGGAGCATGCGTGTTTTGCACAATACAACTTTGTTGTACCAACTGCTCTGTACATACGATACAACGGTCGTATGAGCACTTGTTGGTGCGACCAAGTTTTCTAGTTTGCTCATAAAACTCCCTTGTACGACCGTCGTATGTTCGGCTGTTCTAATCGCGCATACGAACGATCGATATCGCATACAACGGTCGTTAGTACGACCTGTTGTATACGATCGTCGTCCCGTGTGTACGAGGCATTAGGATTCACACTAGTTTATACACTAGGTAGATGCTGCATGCTAGTGGCCAGAAAAAGTATTGTGCATGGTTGCATCACATCAGTACCTGCAGCTGTCAATCAGTGACTACAGAAATAAAGATGACTGACATGTCAACTCGCATGCCAAATCGGTGGCTAATAGTACCGTTCGAATCAATACGACACCGAATTTGTGGCACTGCACTGATTCCCAAAAGTAGTTCCTGCACTACTTTTGGCGACTTCAGGGGCGATTTCAATAGACACCTGTGCAGGAAGCCGTACAGATGTCTCTGAAATCGCTCCTGAAGCCGGATTGACATGCGGGTATGAAATCAAGCTGAACTCGCACGATTTCTAACCTAGAGTCAATGTGAACCTAGACAAAAAATGAATAGTCTTGTGTGAACCCTTAATAGCAGTAGAGCTGCAATCTGACTTCTCAGCAGAGGATTTTCATTAAGGGCTAAGTTCACCTTTTTAGGACAAAAACAATAAATGCAAATATATTAGAGGGAAAAAAATGTGCATTTAATAATTTTTTTCTATAGGAGCCTGTAAAGTATTGCACTTGCAATCAGTGGCTCCTACACACTCTTCCTCCCACTCCCTGTCTGTACCAAGATACAAGCTTTCAGTAAGAAACTGGAGGAAATGTCAATCCACTACAAGTGGGGTGATTTCTGCACTTGTGTTCCATTGAGATCTATTTTCTGTGGTGGAAGACTGAACTTGTAGTTCATTCATTCACAGAGATCTGTAAATGAATGACAGGGTTGTGTGGGGGGAGGCCTGCACAACCATACCAATTTCAAAAGTGACGTCTGCTGCAGGGGTAACATGGTGCAAAGGTGGAGTTAGCCTTTAAAGCTGAACTCCATGTATAAATGTTCAAATATATTCCTTAAAAGTTGCAAAGGATAGAAGTCTACATGTGTGCACCAAATGCCTTTAGAAGCCCATTACTACTTTGGAAAAGTAGTCATGACACCATCACTATGCTATATATGGCCTGTACAGAGGGCCCAGCAAGCCCTCCTACTACATGTAGCAGTACCGCCGAAGGAGCTGCTGATTTACATCTATTTGTCCCGGACCTCCCTCTGATTATCCTGCAGCCAGTCACCATGGATCTTCACACTGTCAGGTGCACACACACAATCCTGCTCGTTTTCAATGACCAGTCTAGGGGATTCATTTTTGATGCTTTATTGTAGAACTTGGATAGGAGAAGGAAAGGTATGAGATACTCCAAGTTAACTGACTTCAGATGAGGACAACTTCTCCCTATCTCTGTCAGTGGTACTACATAGCAGACTGATCTCAGTAATCCAGGTAGCAGGCTGATTCCAGTAAAGCAAGTAGCAGGCTGACTTCAATGACACTCTAACAAATTGATCCTACAAGTCCCTTTTTAAGCGGTAAGGACAGGCTGGACTTTGCTTCTTCAAGACACTCACCAGTGTTTCCTTTCTAACTCGATGTAGCAGACTACCAATGACACTTTATGGCAGGCTGCCTTCAACGGAACAGGTCCCTTTTTAAGCAGTAAAGGATGAGCCGGACTCTGTTCTTCAAGACACACACCAGTGTCTCCTTTATAGCTGGCACACCCAATTAGCTGATTAAGAGGGCAGGGGAATTCTAGCAACACAGTCTCAGGGATCCCTTCACGGGTCTGTACTCACACCATGTCCCGGGGCAGTCGGTAGCCTCCTTCCAACTTCCAAGAAACACTTTGCCACTGTGATATCAGACCGAATCCAAGGACGTCCTCCCTCTGTCAGCTTCTAAAGAACTCTGGGCTGCAGCTTAAGCAACTTCAGCTAGGCCTCAACCAGGCCCAGCATCTCCAGCCTCCTGCATAGGCCTCAAGCCTAGTAGCCAGGAGCTAAACACACACCTCCACCCCTGAGGTCTGGGTGGGCTGGAAGTCCTCACCTTGAGCTCATGTGCTCCCTCCTTCTCCCCTGCTAGCTGGTCAGAATCACCCTCAAATACACCTGCTGTCACTGGGTGGGTTCTCCTCACACTGCCCAATAGGGACACATACAATTGGACAGTGTAAAACTCTCCAGACCACATGACCACATCAGCACCAGAGCACACTGAGCAGACCTTACTCAAATCCATGCATTTTTAGTGCTTTTTGCATTTTGCAGATTTGCACTATAGTCCATTTAACATGGTTTCCTATGGAACGCATTCTGTAGAGCAAATCTGCAAAAAGCACTTAAAATGCATAGGTGTGAATCCAGCCTAAAAGGGACCTTAGCAGGTAAAATGATGAAGGTAAAGGATATTCTGTCTGAGGAAATTATTTCCACTAACATATTGATAAAATAGACCAACCAACTGTGAGAGTTATCAACTGAGAAATACAGTGGAACCTTGGATTACGAGCATAATCCGTTCCAGGAGAATGCTTGTAATCCAAATCACTCGTATATCAAAGCAAGTTTCCCCATAGGAAACAATGGAAACTCAGATAATTAGTTCCACAATGACTGCTTGTCAACGCAGTACTGTATGTGGCCAGAGGTCCAAGGGCACTGGTGTATGCAATACCATATGTGGCCAGAGGTGTGGTGGCGCTGGTGAGGCTCAAACTGTTTACACTTTCAGTATTTCCGAGCTTCCAAGCATCTCCGAGCCTCACCTGCGCCCCGCACCAATGGCCACATGCGGTATTTTGGTATTTTTATATGTATATATATATATATATATATATATATATATTATAAGTCCTGCTCATTTTGAGAGACAGCGCTCGCAAACCAAGTGGTGATTTTTTTTAAAAAGCTGCTTATATTGCGAAACGTTCGTAAACCGCGTTACTCGCAGTCCGAGGTACCACTGTATACAGAATAGTGGAAGGGCATTTTAGCAGATGGGATGCCATGAGGATCTGTGCATTTAATTACTAAAGCTGCCCACACACTGATCAAAATTTGTCTGGTTCAGCGGGGACAGGATGATTCAGTCAGTCATTTCTTGACTTCTGTTGAAGGGACAAATTTTCTTAGATTAGCTCGATCGGCCAATTAGCTGCAGCCACATATCGGTGAATACAATGTCCCCGCCAAGGGGATTCCTCCATCCACCTCATTTGTGTGGACTGAGGTACAAAAAACAAACAGTGTACAGGCAGCTTAATACTGAAGTCATTAAATGTATGGCTAGTTTGAGTAACATTTAAAAAGTTATATATATATATATATAAAATTCATCACCTTATGTCTTCTCTGCTTCAGGAGTCCCAGGAGATTTTCAATAAGGAACAACACATAGATACCTCCAAGCACACACAACCCTTTTAGTACTGGCTCCATATGATGAGAGTTATGATCAGGCTTTGTGTAATCTTCCTGAGACTGCAGAAATAATTAAATAAAAGTTCATGGACAATATAGGCACAACAGTAAAGTCAAGCCAATCAAAGCACACACTCAACAACCATACTCCAAAAACAGAGAAATGCACATGAGACATGCATTCATTTCACTTACCACTCTCATCCTCCTGCTCTCCTCCCTCCTCCTCCACCTACCTTTCTACCCACCAACCTTCATGGTCCTTCACATCCCTTCCTTCTACTCCTCCACCTACCTCTCTCATCCTCCAGTCCCTGACCATCCACCTTCGTCATTCTCCATTCTCCTCTCTCATTCTCAGCTCACCTCCCTAGTCCCTAGCTCACCTTTCTAGTCCCCGGCTCACCTCCCTAGTCCCCAGCTCACCTCTCTAGTCCCCAGCTCACCTCTCTAGTCCCCGGCCCCCTCTCTAGTCCCCGGCTCCCCTCCCTAGTCCCCAGCTCACCTCTCTAGTCCCCAGCTCACCTCCCTAGTCCCCGGCTCACCTCCCTAGTCCCCGGCTCACCTCCCTAGTCCCCGGCTCACCTCTCTAGTCCCCGGCTCACCTTTCTAGTCCCCGGCTCACCTCCCTAGTCCCCGGCTCACCTCTCTAGTCCCCGGCTCACCTCTCTAGTCCCCGGCTCACCTCCCTAGTCCCCAGCTCACCTCTCTAGTCCCCAGCTCACCTCTCTTCCCCCTCTATTCACTTCCCTTGTCTTCCACTAACCTTGCCCCTCCTCCAATCACTTCCCTCCTTCTCTATTCACCTCCCTCTTGTTCCATTTACATTCTTTGTCCTCCACTCAACCTCCACTTACCACTCTTCTCCTCCACTATCCTCATTGTTCCTCAGCTCACCTCCCTCATGTTCCTTTTACTTTTACTCAGCTCCCTGTAACTCCACTTGACTCCCTCGTGCTGGGCTTGCTCTCCTTCCACATACGTCTTCTAGTCAGTTCCCAATACCCTAAGCCAAAATATTTTACTGTAGATTGCCTAAGGGCTTGTCCATATCAGATGCATTGTCGTAAATGTTGGTACAAATTCAAACAAGCATAATGCACAGACAAGAAAATACCCATTGTTAAGAGTCTGCTTATACCCATGTCTTGTATTGAAGTCTGTGGGGAAAAATTAGCTGTATTCTGCAGTTGAGGTGTGTTGACCTGCGGTTTCCCATTTAAGATTATTTAAATTGAATCTTTTTCATATATGTAACACAACACATCTAAAACATGTCAATGCACAATAAAGCAATGCACATAGTCATATTTGTTCTGTTGTGAAAACTAAGGACCAATCAATAAAGAAGGCCATATTAGACCTTCTCCAGGTTTTAACAACTATGTCAACAGAGATCTACTAAGATACAGAACAGCCAGGAAAGAAGATGGAGTTCTACAAACAAGAGTCACCAGTCTCAGTCATATGTATTCATTACAAGGGAAGGTCAAATTTGCTGGGCTTAGATATTTTGGGTTTCAAAAATTCTGTAATTCAACCTAACATTTATTTTCAATTTTTCAACACTTCTGAAATATATATACTGCCAATATCTCACAAAATAGAATCTCTTTAGCAAAGTATTGGTGGAAGAACTTCATCCACCAATAAAGGAAGCCTCTCTACAATACATGACCATGAGCTTGATTCCTAAAGGCATTACGTAGGCATTAATATGTAGGTTAATTGTGATTTTCAGTTTCCCACAAGCTGGCCTTTTCAGAAGGGCTTGAGTGTGGAACAAGCATAACAGTAAACCTGTGCTTTGCCTATGTAGGGCAACAAGTTCACTTAGAAACAGAACTAAGTCCTCCTGTTCTTTACAGCCAAGGGAGCTGCCATCTTAGCCTCTGTTTGATCTGCAGTTGCCATGGTGCTGCACAGTGTTGTCAACAGTCAGTATTTTTACTGGTAGCCAGTAAAAAACTGGCACTTTTCTCCTGCCAGTAAATGTAATTATCAGGAAAAGGTCAGTGCCACTGTGAGAGTCAATTTCATGTGTGTGTGCCTGTCCATTCTACTTTCATGCCCTCCTGAGTCCTGTCCCTGAGATGCTTATTATAGCAAAAATTAAATATATTTTAAATAATAAATGTTGCCTTAATATCTACCTTAAAACACACTGCTAATTACATATTGTACCTGTTTGTAGCCTAAATACTGAAATTTGCACTGAAATCTATAATTTTGTAACTTTTGTAAATGCCAGTAAAAACTTGGCTGTGCCAGTAAATTTTGGGTATCGTGTCAGTAAATTTCAATCTGGTAGCTTGGCAACACTGGTGCTGCACATGTGTTCAGCTATGACGCCAGCCATTTGATGGCCAGACCGTTTGACTGAGAGCCAACATAAGCACACTGGTAACTGCGACAAACAGTTATAATTCAAGGCATGCCTTGAATGTAACTGTTTTGGTAAACAGCTAAATCAGTTAGTTTAGTTCCACTTTAAGGTTTGTTGGTTGTAAACCTCAGACATGAAATATGAACAAAGCATATACCTCTAAAGTGTGTACTTGTCTCAATTGAGAGCATTAAGTGTAATTTCTCTTTCCTGCTTCATTCCAATGCTATCAGTATGAATCAATTTCCTGTCATCAAGAGAAACAATGTGACAGGGGAGGGATCTGCAGTACAGAGCTTGTGATTGATAGGCTCATCTCTGTTCCAGTGTGCTGTGTGAAGGGGAGGGGGGTTGTCCCTTCCCTCCAATCAGCTCTCAGAGCTGTCCTCACTGAGCTCTGCAGAGTGTAATTTCATCTCTGTTCCTCTAGGTTTCTGAAAGCTCAGACAAACTTTGAATGGCTGCAGAGAATACTGCAGATAAACAGGTACAACTTATGTAGGAGGATTTGTTTAATCTCCATGTATTGTCTGAGGCCAGTTACTTCACTGGGTATATGGAAGGGTTTACAACCACTTTAACTTTGTCCCTCCCTAGCAGCATATACTCACCTTCCCAAAGCCATTGCTGGGAAAGGAGATCTTTCTCTTTCTCAACAAGTAATATGTTTTAGCAAATGCATAAACCCCTAACAACTAGTCAGAGTCCAATAATTCAAGCCAGATCAGAAGAAGATGAATCACAAACTTGATCTTATAGGTTACCACACTTTGCATATTAGTTTCTGTCTGGCCTAACAGTCACATATATTTTAGAAGTTCTATGACATAATTATTTCACCTATACATAAGGATGTACCACTATAAAATACTTTTTCATACATGGGGCAGGAGGTGCAGTAAAGCATCACCGCAGAGGGTCCCCACAGCTATGGCCACCAGGAACCTGAGCAGGTAGCGGAAGAGTGGACGTCTCAGAAGTGGGACAAAAGCTACAGCCAGGAGTGTAGGGGCACTGATCACAGTGACAGCAAGTGTCCCCCAGCCCAACACTGAAAAACAAAAGAGATCGTTATCAAAGAGTAGAACAAACAATCACACCCATTATGAGTTTGTTTTATTATATAGAGGACAGAAGAGTGTTTATTGTGTGCATGTGTATATGGTTGTGCACCAACTATTTTTTATTCCTTCTGCCCTCAAATTCTGCTTCCCAGAAAATACAGGGATATATGCATAGAATGATTTAAGTTATGCGTTGGCAGCTATTTTGTTGGTTCTGCAGACATTTACAGTTACCTACAACTGTCAATGCAATGCTCTTATAGACATGACGGGTTATGTATGGAAACATTCTGTCATTGGCAGCAGGCTGTATCTAAATGTTCACAATGGAAATACAAAATTAAGTGCTAAACACCACCCAAACAATTAAGAAGCGCACACAGATGGACAATCTGACTTTGAGGATTTTAAGCTAGCCAGACACTATTAGATTTTGTTTGTTCGGCCTCTGTGGTGGACTATTGTATTCTGACAGCTGCCACAGGCTGTCCCCAATACCTGCACAGTAACTGAAGCTGACTGAATGCAATCACTGTTCCTACCAACAATTTACCTTTGGGTTTTGTGGATTTTTCAGTCAAAGAAGGTCAGGCGGGAGGGAATCTACAGGGCCTGGAACCAAATTCAAACAGTGTATGGCCAGATTTAGTACATAGGACTGAATGTTCAACCTAATATGGAGCCCCATCTTCATCTTACAGTTCTGATTGCTTCTGTTTGGTTGCTGTTAAGAAGAAGCCATTCAAAGGGTCACACTAAACCCAAAAACATTGCACTATTGCCACAGCAGACATGGTGTGGTGGGCTTTGAAAGTCAACTCTTTATTGGCTTCCCATATAGCGTAGAGTGGAGCTCACCTATTAACCTACTTACTGATCCTGTACCACTAGACCAAAGGACTGTGGAAGGCCTTTTGTAAGTGCACTAAATAAGTTACTGGGCTACATTCACTCAGTGGTTGCCCTTAGGGTTGCCACATCATCCCTTTTATCCAGGACACATATTAATTACACAGGTTCTGGGGCTGATTAAGGTGGTAATTAAACTCACTTGGTGCCTCATCTGCATTAAATTAGCCTCAGAACCTGTGTAATTCATATGTCCTGGATTAAAGGGATGATGTGGCAACCCTAGTTGCCCTGTTAGCCCTGCTGATTTCACCCAAATTTGATCAAACAATCGACTTATATCAAAGAATACTGATGGGAATTTTTTGGCTGAACAGTGACTGCATCCAGCTGCAGGCACAGTACAGGTATTTTGACAGCTGTAACTGACAGCTGCAGAGGGAGATTGATTTGTCTGTATAGTGTGGATGAAGGAATCAGTAAAAAAAAAAAAAATCTTCCATCAGCCTGCAGGCTGAAGAAAATCTATCACTGTATGGACAGCTTAAGACTTTAACTTTATCTGTTTACTAACCAGTTCCCATCCGGGCCATATCTGGCACTCCTCTCCTACATGTAAAAATCATCATTTTTTTTGCTAGAAAATTAATCAGAACCCCCAAACATTTATATATATATTTTTTTTAGCAGAGACTCTAGGGAATGAAATGGTGATCATTGCAACTTTTTATATCGCACGATATTTGCGCAGGAATTTTTCAAAGCCGTTTTTTTTTAAAAAAAAACAGTTTAGTGAACTAAAAAAATACAAATCAGTAAAGTTAGCCCAATTTCAAATTCATTTTAAAATATTATAAAAGAGGATGTTACGCCCAGTAAATTGATACCCAACATGTCACGCTTTAAAATTATGAACACTCATGGAATTGCACCAAACTTTGGTACTTAAAAATCCCCATAGGTGACGCTTTAAAAATTGTTACAGGCTACATGTTTAGTTATAGAGGAGGTCTAGTGCTAGAATTATTGCTATTGCTCTTGCTCTAATGCACGCGACGATACCTCACATGTGTGATCACATGTGTGGTTTGAACACCGGTTACATATGTGGGCGGGGCTTACGTATGCGTTCGCTTCTGTGCGCGAGCACGCGGGATGGGGGCACTTTAATTTTTTTTTTACTATTTATTTTACTTTTATTTTTTTATTTTTACACTGTCTCTTTTTTTTTTTTTTTTATCACTTTTATTCCTATTACAAGGAATGTAAACATCCCGTGTAATAGGAATGGTGCGTGACAGGTCCTCTTTATGGAGAGATGTGGGGTCAATATGACCTCACATCTCTCCTGCAGGCTGGAAAGACCGAGATAAGAAAAAAAAAATACAATCCCGGCCTTTCCAGCCTTGATCACGGCTTTGTTTACTAAAGCCGGCCCGGATGTGACATCATAACGTCGTGCCCGGGCCTCCGAGGGTCATGGAGATGACTGGTGACCAGATGGTCATCAGTCATCTTCCTGACAAGCATTCGGCGGCGACGGATCTCTTCTCCCTGCCGCCGATACTACGGGCGGCCTGGGAGAAGCACCGAATGGCGGCGGGAGGGGGGGGGGCATCCCCTTCCGCTGCCTATAAGAACAATCAAGTGGCTGAACTGCCGCTATGATCATTGTTATGGTGTAGGGAATCGCCAGCCTGAAAGAATATCTGGATGGTGCTTATAGCTGCAGGCACCATTCAGATAGCAATGATTAAGCTCGTATTGTACGAGTGAAACGCGTCTACGTCTTACCTGTATTTGCCTGACCAATAAACAGCAAGCTTATCATTGTTCGTGGAGTGCCGTTTCACCTTTTTCTTTTACCATTCAGATATCACCACTCAAAGTCCAGGACGTCCATGGACATCCTATGGGCGTGAAGAGGTTAAAATATATAGCACTATGTTGGTGCACTTAGCATATCTTTTAGACCAGTGGCTCTCAACTCCTGTCCTCGGGACCCACTAACAGGCCAGGTTTGCAGGATAACTGAAATGCATCATAGGTGATATAATTTGCTGCTCAGTGATTGCAGTATTGTAGTCTGCATCTCCCCAAGGTAATACTTAAAATCTGGCCTGTTGGTGGGTCCTGAGGATAGGAGTTGAGAACCACTGCTTTAGAGAGTAGATAGGAACTATGGGGGAGGGTTACTAAACCTGGTGCACACAGAATATGGCGCAGCTGTGCATAGTAACCAATCAGCTTCTAACTTCAGCACCGGATTCTGTGTACACCAGTATTAGTAAATCTAAAATCAGATTCGATTTTACATAAGAATTTCAAAGCACCATCAGCTTTAGTGATTTGAGAGTAATGTGAGAACATGAAATACTTGTATAGGAAGAAAAGAATTTACTATATACCACACCTTTAAGCAGGGACTGCTGGAAATGTGTTTCTTCTAAGGTTAGCTGATCATTGTGTTTGATGCACACACGACTGTCAATCTGATAGAGAAGTGCTGGGCACAACAAGGTGAACTGCTCAGGTGTGATTTCCGATACCCCGCCAAGCCCAAAGTTGAGCAGCAACTGTGTTACGTTAAAACACTGTAGGAGGAAAAAAAAACAACAGGTTTACTACAATATGGAGAGAAACATCGATTCTGCACAGGAGCATATTTCCTTATGCATGAAATCCACATACCTAGGACAGTATTGACAGTATGAACAAAAGGAATAAGCACAAGGATTTTCTATATTTTACAACATCAGTATATTTTGGTATTTAAAAGTAAAACCAGACGTAACTAGAGCCTTCAGGGCCCGGTGCAAGAAACCATGAAGGACCCCCCTTGGGGCCCTTTCCTCTGGTCCCAGGGCCCTTCCCACTGATCCTTTACCCCCGCTGCAGAGCCCTTTATTAGGGCCGGTTCACACTTACGCGGTGCAATGCGGCGTGACTTGCCAGGGCGAAGCAAGTCGCCCCGCTCGAGGCGATCTCAACGCGGCTTGTGAGGAGACTTCTATCATAGAAGTCAATGTAAGCCGCGCTGAGATTGCCCTGAAAATAGTGCAGGAACCATTTTTCTAAGGCGGAGCGAAGCAATTCGCTCCTATTAGAATGGTTCCATTGCACAGCATTGAGGCGAATTGTCAGGCGACTCAAGTCGCCTGATAATTCGCCTAGATGTGAACGGGCCGCGAAGTCGCACCGCGTAAGTGTGAACCGGCCCTTGTTGTTACTGTAACTGTAACAACCTTTGCAACCCTGGTAGCTCCACCATTGTCTGTCACCATTGATGTCCTGTAGACAGGTCTATTGCATTGGAGAGTTCTGTTGACCTCTGAGGTCTCCTCCACTGATTACTGTCACACAGTGGACCTTTTTTTTCTTACACCTGCATCTGTGACAGTATACTCCTATCTGTAGAAAACACTGCTTCCTGCTTTGTGAAGACACAGCTGCCCCTGGCTTGCATTGCCTGTCAGTTTATATCAGCACATGTGACCACCGTGTATATCCTCTGCAGTCCTCAGGCAGCTCACCTCATCCAGAGT
Organism: Glandirana rugosa; assembly: GCA_018402905.1. NCBI lineage: Eukaryota > Metazoa > Chordata > Amphibia > Anura > Ranidae > Glandirana > Glandirana rugosa. The sequence goes on from BLSH010481424.1 coordinate 657,814, forward strand.
CTGAGCTCCATTGCATGCTATAGAAGTCTCCCTCTCTGCTGCCTACACCTTTGCCCATAGGTCCCTGCACTTCTTGAATTCTGGAGGTTGCTCTCCACTCAGCCTGCACCCTAGGGTTGCCACCTCATCCCTTTAAAACCGAACAAGTATGGTTTACACGGGTTCTGTGGCTAATTAAGGTGGTAATTAAACTCACTTGGTGCCTTATCTGCATTAAATTAGCCTCAGAACCTGTGTAATTCATATGTGTTCGGGTTTAAAGATATGAGGTGGCAACCCTACTGCACCCTGCACCATCTCATGACTATACACCCACACAAAGCATCATAAGAATTGTACTCTATCCCCCACCACAGTGCCCTGTCCTGTCTGCAGGAAAAGACTACAACTCCTGGCCTGGGACAACCAGGCCCTCTGAGTTTACTTTTCACCAGGGACACAGTGCTTGGGGTCCCCCCCCGCATTGGCAAGTGCGACCTCTGACACACACACAAGGAATGTAGAAGGAAGGAATGAGTAACCTGGTTCTTCCATCTATCCTATAATTAGAACTAGCCCCCCGCCCCCCATTTTTTTTTTTTTTTAATTTGAGATGGGAAACCATTGTTTTAAGAAGTCATTACTAAACTTTCTAACATTAAAATGACAAAAGTAGACAATGCACATAATCTTTGACAGTTGGATCACCTTTTGAATGAATAAAATGAAGAGAAGGATTGCACAGATGCAAGAAAATTGTCCATAATATCCCTCCAGCAACATACTCATGGAAATGAACAGTAAGGCTGGGTTCACACTGGTGTGCGTAATGGCTCACAGCAGGGGTCCGGTGCGTCCCTGTTCCCTGTTTCAGGGATGAATCAGGCCCGAATTTGTGGCTGAATTTGGACCTGAAACGGACCAGAAGATGCCTGGAGATGCGTGAAGAGGCTTCATTGAGAGCCAATCACAGTCTCCTGACATGCGAATTGGATGTGGAGAAACCCGCATCCAATTCCCAGTGGGAAGACCCTCATAAATTTAGAAGGTTAGGACTGCAAGTGATACAGGGTGCTGTGAAGAGGCTTTGTAGCTTAGGCATGCGTTTGCAAATGTGTGCTACCTAAACCCCTTTTTAACGCATACTGTTGGACAGGTTAATTTGGTTGGTAAGCAGACTGGTTAGTGAGTTGAGCTGGGAATTTTCTCTGGTTGTGTCTTTCATTAGTGTGAACCCAGCCTTAAAGAAGATACAGATAAAACAAAAACACATAGAAAAAGAAAGGGGAAAAGAAAAAAGGAGGAGAAAAGAAAAAAGGAGAAGGGAGCTGGCTGGTTTGGTCAGTTTGATCAAACTGATATTAGCTCTTGAGCTTGTGAATTTGTTTTAGGGGTAATTTAAATACTAAAGGTCATGCTCCCACACACCAAAGGCATGCTGGTAGGTAAATTGGACTTAATATGTGTATGTATTAGGCCTCATGCACACTGTGGACGTTTTTGGATGTTTTTGCAGCTGCTATTTTTAGCTTCAGATGTTTTTTCCTACAGTCAATCAACTCTCCATCATGTTATCCTATGTGTTCATGCCAAGGGCGGACTGGCCATAGGTCAGACCGGGCATTTGCCCGGTGGGCCGGGGCCGCCAGCTCCATGGCCTATTGATGTCCAGACCGCACAGCGGGAGGTAAGCGCCGACCGCGGCCTGGACAGGGTTAACACAGGCCACAGCCACCGCTCACTTACGGCTTTGCGGCCGTGCCTGTGTCTTCTCCAGCGGAACTATGAGCGGCTGAATGGGCTGAGCTGTATGTCTCACATACACAGCTCAGCCGCAGAGCCGATGCCGACAGTTCCGATGATCCGCTCTCCTCTCTGCTTCTCGTCCCGCCCCTCTACCTCCATGTCTGCCCCGCCCACACTCTCCGAGGATGTGTGGGCGGGAAGTTTGAAATCAGAAGAGGAGAGCTGCAGACAGCGTATGCCTGAGCCTCCATTCCTGGGGTGAGTAAGCTCACCCTCTCTCCTGCCTCCCAGTGTACAAAACAAATTTAAGGGGTGCTGTGTGGACTCTGATGTAAGAGGGGGGCTTTGATGAGCAGAGACCCCCTTACATCAGAGTTCCCCTTTACACCAGAGTTCACACTACCCCCCTTAAATCAGGGATCTCAACACCACTTTACATCAGATCCCCCTTAAATCATGGTTCCCCTTTACATTAGCGTCCACAGAGCTCCCCTTACTGTAAATGGAAATTCTGCTGACTCTAAGGTGGGGTCTCTGTGGACTCTGATGTAAGGGGGGGCTGTGCGGACTCTGATGTAAGGGGAGGGGTCTGTGCGGACTCTGATGTAAGGGGAGGGGTCTGTGCGGACTCTGATGTAAGGGGGGGGGGTCTGTGCGGACTCTGATGTAAGGGGGGGTCTGTGCGGACTCTGATGTAAGGGGGGGTCTGTGCGGACTCTGATGTAAGGGGGGGTCTGTGTGGACTCTGATGTAGGGGGGGTTTGGGGAGACTCTGATGTAAGGGGGGTCTGTGCGGACTCTGATGTAAGGGGGGTCTGTGCGGACTCTGATGTAAGGGGGGTCTGTGCGGACTCTGATGTAAGGGGGTCTGTGCGGACTGCAAGGGAGCAGGGGGTGAGATGAGCTGGAAATTTGCACAGTGAGCAGAGAGTAAAAGGGGGCACTGTGATTACAGAGAAAAGGGGGCATGGTTGCAAGGGCACTGCACTGTAAAGGGGACTGTAATCATTACAGTGCCCCTTTACAGTGCAGTCCCTTTTATATTACAGTGTCCCCTGCACATTACAGTATGGAGGACCAACACCAGCCACCCCTGTGAATGCCTACCGACACTCCCCGGTCTCTGGAAAAGTTGAACCAGCCAACAAACAATAGAGCACTCACCGCTCCAGGACAATCCGGACTGAGACACTGGATCAGTTGTGTGTATTCCAATTCAGGTGCAGGCTAATGAGTGCACATAAACGGCTGAAAAGAATGAGGCTGGACGGCCGCACACTGAATCCAATCTTGTGATTTTATTAATACCAAAAGTGCAAGTACAGATAGGCGAACCACAAGTCCCAGCTTACATGTTTCGCACCTTGGGATTAAGCACCAGCCCAAGGTGCGAAACATGTAAGCTGGGAATTGTGGTTCGCCTATCTGTACTTGCACCTTTGGTATTAATAAAATCACAAGATTGGATTCAGTGTGCGGCCGTCCAGCCTCATTCTTTTCAGCCCTGGAAAAGTTGGCTGCTCAGTCTATAATGCCCGGGCTTATTTTTCGTCCCAGTCCGGGCCTGGTTCATGTACACATAGGCCGTTATCAACTGTTTTTGGCTGGGGCGTTTTTAAGCTGTAAAAAAAAAACCAAGACCAGTGGGTTCTGAGGGATGTTTTTCAGCTGCAAAAATGCCCAAATGCACAAAAACGTGGCTCCCCATTGTTTTTGGAAGTTTTTGATCCATTGAAAAAAAAAAAAACGCTAAAAAAAGCAAACACTGAAAAACGCTCAAAAACGCTAGTGCAATAATGCTGAAAAATGCTGGAAAACTCACTACAAAACTACTGACATTTTTAGAACTTTTTTTAACGTCCTGTGTGCATGAGGCCTAAACGTGAGTTAGGGACCTATGTGAATCTTTAATACATGTATAATACATATATGTAAAGCACTGCTTAAATTGATGGCACTATTTAAGTAACTGAAAGAAATGTAGCATTTGTAGTTGAATTAATTGATGGGTTTGAGTTGGATAAAACAAATTTTGACTTATTTTTTTTGATCATATGACTGAGCTAAATAATACTAGTGGAAACTTTTTGGATTTCCAGTAGAGAGTTAGGTGACTTTGCAATATTGACTAAATGGATGATTAAAGCAACCCTGTCAAGGTAAAACAAATCCAGAAGACATGTCCGTTACACGCCTATACTCAACATTACTCAAGGTCATTACACACAGTTATTTTAGTCAGGGACTTTTTGTCAACAAGTTCCCGAGGAAACGTCAGTAAATGATGATGCCCATGTGCAAGGGGCTTAATAGAAGAACTTTTATACCTCTCTGGTGACCCATGTCATCTACATTCCCTCTCTTTAAATGCTGCTGGAAATGTAGTGTTGTCTTTGTCCAATAGGGGGTTGTGTCCCCAGACACAATGAGAAGTGAATGAAGATCTCCCCAAATTAAGAGAAGTCCTCTCTCCAGCTGGATACACACTATCCAATTTTCTGTAGATTTTTTTCCTCCAGATTTTCCACAACCATATAATATGAGGTCAAACCTTAGAAGTTTTAATGTGTATGCAATCAGGCAGGCCCTTGCACTATATGGTTTTGGTAAATCAGAAAGAAATCTGACAACAAAAGTTTGATAGTGTGTATGGGGTCTTAGACAGCTGTCTAAATGCCCTTACACACGATCAGGAAATCATACTAAAATTACGGATTTTGAAGCGATCATACTATAATCTGATCATTAGTATACAGTTTTCGAGAGCTTATTAGTGCCCATCAGTGCCGCCTATCAGTGCCCATCATTGTAACTTCATCAGTTCCCAACAGTGCCACCTCATTCTCTGCCCCACTGACCCCATCCTCTGCGCCATTGACCACATAGGTGGCCTGAGACAAATCATGTCTCAGGGTCTGATGAGAAAGCCACAGCTGTTCACTGTAAATGGCTGCAGCTTCCTCATCAGACCCGGAGATTAGAACAGTATAATGCGGCTGGGGCGGGACAAATTTAGATGGGAGGGCGACCAATTTAATCTTGCCTAGGGCAGCACAAAACCAAAATACACCACTGAGTAGGACTACTTATTGTGGCAAGGGTATCTAACCTGGACTGCAGAAATCAATCCACCAACTATCTAAAAGTACAAACAAACAGCAGACTAATACCATTTCTGATGCAGAGCATTAGCAATATATTGTGCGAGAGACATTCCTGGAAGTAGCACTGCTTCCCACGTTTGGTCAATCAGCTGTCTGGACAGGCCCTCTTTAATGCATTATACATGATTAAAGGGTAACCAGAACGGCATTATATCAGGGGTATAAAAGGAAATGAACATAAGAAGTTCCAGCAAAAACCAAAAGCTCCCAAGTCATAAAATATTTTACTGCTGTTCAAAGTCTAAACAAGTAAATAAATCACTAAAGCAAGAGGCAGGACTACAACTTTCTGTTAAAATATTTGCTTGTGTCAGATCTCACAGCTGTTTAATTTACTATGGATCTTGTAATACTTTAACAATATCTGCTATTCTGCTCTGTGATGGACCCTGAATGTATGGAGCCCGTGTTTAAACATTGCAATATATTACACCATTTGTATTGCTAGTGTTTGTACTGTAGCCCTTTGGATGTTTAAGACCCCCTTCATGCCACAAGACACTTTTAGCCACAACCGATTACTACTCCTCCCGCCCTCACCGTTACCAACAAAAATCTAAAAAAGTGTGGAAACTTTTTGAAGACCCCTCGTAGCTTTGGGTTTACATAGACTTTAGTAGGAGAAAAGTTATTCACTTGTCATTCTTTGCAGAAAATAATGCCATCCATATGGAAGGGGTTAGTGCCATGTCTGATGCCATTTATAGTCTGTCTTTATTTTGCTACAAATTATACATATGGGATTCTAACCACCTAGTAACAGAAAATGAATATCAGTTGGGTTAAAATGTAACTTTTCTAGAGTGGAAGATAAAGCTAGCAGCAGCTGAACTGCTGGACGTAACTTACATCTTCGTGCTGGTGGGTGTTCTCTGACTCATGAAGCTCTAGCAGGTGGTGCAGTATGTCGCTGTGTGACCACTCTTGGTGATGTGGATTAATGTGATCCATTTTGCCATCTGGCACTGTGGGTTTGCTGTGATCTGGCTCAGTCTTTGCAGTATGTTGCGTATTATGTGTTTGATCTAAGTCGGTGTTCACTCTGTCCTCCCACAGAAAAAAAATGACAATGTATACATTAGTCATAACAAACCGTCAAAAGCAATTCAAAATAAATACAGTATAAATGTGGACTAGATACCCATAATTATTATAATAATAAAAGGGCTAGCGATAATCTGTTTCTCACCAGTCAAATGTGTGCACAATGCTTTGCTCCTAATTGGGCTGGGTTGAAATTTCAGCTGCGGTGCATTGCGGTAACGCTGGCATTAATGCAAATCACTTTAGCACATTCATTTTGAATGGCGCCCCAATACATGTAGGAGTTAACACAACACACATTAAATGCATTAGTAGGTTATGGTGCCATTCTTCTTCGAGGGACACCCCAGCACACTGAGGCAGCGGTGAACCACTGCCGGGTGTTATGGTGCACTGTGCTGCCAAAAATGGTGTAAAAATGTATTAAAAGCTATAATGTGTCTGCACAATTCTTCTAGGAAAAGTGTAATTTATTTAACCATTTCCCAACTGCGCCATAGCTGAATGACAGGTACAGCACGGTCAGACAGTTCTGGGAGAGCATCATATCACGTCCTCCCATGATCAGGGTAAAGGGCCGATCATGGCAGCCCTTTACCATGTAATCAACTGTGTCCAATCACGATGTAAACACAAGCCGGTTATCGGCATTACATTCCTCACGCTGACAGGGGGAGGAGAGGGGAGCCGGTAACCGGCTGGTGTGAAAGGGACATCTACACTGATAATCAGGGCACTAATTATCAGTGTCCTGATTAGCATTGCAGCCCCAACATTGCCCATCAGTGCTGCCTATCAGTGGCCACCAGTGCCCATCAGTGCTGCTAATCAGTGCCCATCAATATCACCTATAAGTGCCCATCAGTGCCACCTATCAGTGTCCATCAGTACCGCCTATCAGTGCCACCTATCAGTGCCGCCTCTCAGTGCAGCCTCTCAGTGCAGCCTCATCGGTGCAGCCTCATCAGTGCTGCTAATCAGTGCCCATCAGTGCCGCCTCATCAGTGCCCATCAGTGCAGCCTCATCAGCACACATCAGTGAAGGCAGAAAATGACCTGTTTGCAAAATTTTATAACAAACTTTGTTTTTTTCAAAATTTTTGGGTTTTATTTGTTTATTTTGAAAAAAAAAAAGAAAAACCCAGTGGTGCATAAATAGCACGAAAAGCTCTATTTGCGTGAAAACAAATGATAAAAATTTCATATGGGTACAGTGTTGCATGACCGTGCAATTGTCATTCAAAATATGACAGCACTGAAAGTTGAAAATTAGCCTGGGCAGGAAGGGGGTAAAAGTGCCCAGCGGGCAAATGGTTAAAGTGACATTGAACTATTATTTATTGCTCAGAATTCTCCAAATCTCCAAACTTTTTTTTTCTGCTGTGATCTCACTTCCTGTTAGAGAGCGTAGCCATGCTTGCTCTCTTGCTCCCTCTTGCGATGGACTATGAACTATGAGATCTGCAGGGTGCATAGAGCAGTACACACGACAGCAACTAACGTACACTGTTCATATTAAAAACATGAGGGGGAAAAAGAGTGGTTCAGGAGCTCATAGGGGACATTATAAAGAGACAGAAAAATAACAGTAGGAAACAATTTCTTGAATAATAGATTACAGGGCCATTAAATAGTGGATGTGTATAGATTACTTTTTAAGATAAAGGATTCAGTTCAGTGTCATTTTAATGTCTCTATCTATCTAACAACCTATCTATATCATATATGCATACCAACATACAGTACTTTCTGCTCTATTAACTCTGTGAGCAATGATCTTTCCACAAACCCGACAGTTAGAAAGTCAGTATAGAAGAACATATATGTACATCAAGTTCTTACTAACAATGCAGGATAGGTACACAAAAAAAAGTAAATGTTCACCTGTTGTTCTTATCCTCTACTCTCTCCTTTTCCCCGGCAGTGGAAGAGACTGATGGTGAATGTTCGTGGCTGGAGTGGACATGTTTATGTCTATTTTCCTGCACATCAAGGATATCCAGGTGAGAGACGTGATCATGTCCCAGCTCTGTATGCTGGATCTGTATAACCTGCAGGGAAATAGTAAACCCCGTTATTGATTGTTTAACACTGTGCTTTAATAAAGCTTTTCAGTCAATGAAAATGCCATGCAAATTAGTTCAAGTGAACCACCATTCTAACCACATACAGTGCCTTGAAAAAGTATTCATACCCCTTAAAATTTTCCACATTTTGTCATGTTACAACCAAAAATGTAAATGTATGTTATTGGGATTTTATGTGATAAACCAACACAAAGTGGCACATAATCGTTAAGTGGAAGAAAAATGATAAATGGTTTTCAATTTTTTTTTTACAAATAAATATGTGAAAAGTGTGGTGTGCATTTTTATTCAGCTCCCTTTACTCTGATACCCCTAACTAAAATCTAGTGGAACCAATTGCCTCCAGAAGTCACCTAATTAGAAAATAGAGTGCACCTGTGTGTAATTTAATCTCAGTATGAATACAGCTGTTCTGTGAAGCCCTCAGAGGTTTGTTAGAGAACCTTAGTGCACAAACAGCATCATGAAGGCCAAGAAACACACCAGACAGTTCATGGATAAAGTTGTGATGAAGTTTAAAGTAGAGTTAGGTTATACAAAAAATTCCCAAGCTTTGAACATCTCACAGAGCACTGTTCAATCCATCATATGAAAATGGAAAGAGTATGGCACAAATCCAAACCTACCAAGATATGGCCATCCACCTAAACTGACAGGCTGAGCAAGGAGAGCATTAATCAGAGAAGCAGCCAAGAGGCCCATGGTAACTCTGGAGGAGCTGCAGAGATTCACAGCTCAGGTGGGACAATCTGTCCACAGGACAACTATTAGTTGTGCACTCCACAAATCTGGCCTTTATGGAAAAGCGGCAAGAAGAAAGCCATTGTTGAAAGAAAGCCATAAGAAGTCCCATTTGCAGTCATGTGGGGGACAGAGCAAATATGTGGAAGAAGGTGCTGTGGTCAAATGAGACCAAAATAGAACTTTTTGGCCTAAAAGCAAAGTGTGATGTGTTCTGTAAAACCAACACTGCACATCACCCTGAACACACCATTCCCACTGTGAAACATGGTGGTGGCAGCATCATGTTGTGGGGATGCTTTTCTTCAGTAGGGACAGGGAAGCTGGTCAGAGTTGAATGGAATATGGGTGGAGCCAAATACATGCCAATCTTAGAAGAAAACCTGTTACAGTCTGCAAAAGACTTGAGACTGGGGCAGAGGTTCACCTTCCAGCAGGAGAACGACACTAAACATACAGCCAGAGCTTCAATGGAATGGCTTCGATCAAAGCATATTCATGTGTTAGAATGGTCCAGTCAAAGTCCAGACCTAAATCCAATTGAGAATCTGTGGCAAGACTTTAAAATTGCTGTTCACAGACGCTCTCCATCTAATTTGACAGATCTTGACCTATTTTGTAAAGAAGAATGGGCAAAAATGTCACTCTCTAGATGTGCAAAGCTGGTAGAGACATCCCCAAAAAGACTTGCAGCTGTAATTGCAGGGAAAGGAGGTTCTACAAAGCATTGACTTGGGAGGGCTAAATAGAAATGCACGCCACACTTTTCACATATTTTTTGTAAAAAAATTTGAAATCCATTTATCATTTTCCTTCCACTTCACAATTATGTGCCACTTTGTGTTGGTCTATCACACAAAATCTCAATAAAATGCATTAAAGTTTTTGGTTGTAACATGACAAAATGTGGAAAATTTCAAGGGGTATGAATACTTTTTCAAGGCACTGTATATACCTTCCTCCTGAATGGCGTTGTCCAGAGAAGCCTAGACATTAGGGTTGATTTACTAAGGCAAAGGCCTAAGGCCTATGTATGACAACGTTGTCAGCTTTAATCCTTGGTGTGGTGGAGGTTTTTTGATATATGGATTATTAATCTAAGTAACAATAAAGCTGTGGAATTTTTGCAATTGAACCGATTGATCCTCTTATTGAGACTATCTTGTGGATCTCTAATCCTCTTTTTTGCATATGTGTTTTTGAGTCTCGAGGAACACACCCTGAGAGTACTTAGGGGTGTTTAGGTTTACACAGCATAGGGTGTGTGTTTCTGACTTTCACCCTTTATTTCTATATTGAGTGAGCTGCAGCAGAGGAGCTTTATCTTTTTGTGTTTACGTTTGCTGATCTACTAAGGCTGGCCATAGATGAGCCTTTTTTTTTTTTTTTTGTTCACCCAGTGAGTTGAACGAAAAAAATTATTTGATTTGCCCATCCACACATTTAACCACTTGAATACAGGACGTTTATACCCCCTTCCTTACCAGACCAATTTTCAGCTTTCAGCGCTCTCACACTTTGAATCTCAATTACTCTCTCATGCTACACTGCACCCAAACAAAATTTGTGTCATTTTTTTCACACAAATAGAGCTTTCTTTTGGTGGTATTTAAGAAGCTCTGGGTTTTTTATTTTTTGCGATATAATTGAAAAAAGTGCGAAAATTTTGAAAAAAAAACAATTTTTTTTAGTTTCTGTGATAAAATTTTGCAAATAAGTAATTTTTGTTCATAAATTTTGGCCAAAACCTATACCGCTACCTATCTTTGGTAAAAATAACCCAAATAAGTGTATATTATTTGGTCTGTGTGAAAGTTATAGAGTCTACAAGCTATGGTGCAAATCATTGAAAATTGATCACACCTGATGCACTGATGGCCTATCTCATTTCTTGAGGCCCTGAAATGTCAGGAAAGTACAAATACCCACCAAATTACCCCTTTTTGAAAAGTAGACATTCCAAGGTATTTAGTAAGAGGCATGGCGAGTTTT
>BLSH010481424.1:670312-702671 GCA_018402905.1 Glandirana rugosa
ATGGAGGGTTGAAAAACTCTACCCCTGTTCCCTTTGGATAATCGTTTGCATACATCCGAACACATACATACTAAACTATAAGTTTTATTTGTGTCGAGTCAGCATAAATGATTCTAAGTTAAACGACCCACTTGTCGGAGATGACGGAATACGACCGGTATGTGCCAAGTATAAGCCGGTCAAGTCGTCCCTAGTCGGTTTAACGCTACATACCCGTCCTTCCAACATTCTTCAGTTAGATGATTATGTGGAACCTAAAAGGGTGAAGCTAGTCTCGACGTCCGATATCGGACGGTACGACTAGACACATAAGGGGCCCGCAGTAGCGGCGAGAAGCAGAGGACGTCATATGACGTCCTCCCGGATCGACGGCCAGTCCCTGCCGACGTCATTTTACTATACGTCGGTAGGGAACTGGTTAAAGTATGTATTCCGACATTGGGAAGACTTCCCCGCCATCAGAATACACAGATCAGCATGGCAGGCTATAGCCTGCAGCTCTGATCGAAGTGGGAAAATCCAAGGTGTATTAGTAGATTGACTTCTTACAACCTTCCTGCCCATACATCGCAATTTGGCTGATCCCTGCTGAACTGGCCGAATATGAACCGTGTATGGCCAGCATAAGGCAGTAGAGGCTGTTCACCCAGCAAATTGAATCTTAGTAAATACGACTGAGCTGTGTTTATTTTGAATATCAAATCATACATACACAAGCCTACATACGTTTGCTAATAGGTTTCCCTTGTCCCCATCTCAAAAAGTTGGGAGGTATGCCTTATGTACCAATATACCCGCTAATATATATAAACGCTTTCTTTGATTTTTAGAACAAGGCTTTACCTTAGCCCCTGCTGTGTTCAAAGAAAACTTCATGACTTCCTGGTATGTAGATTTGGGATGGGTGAGCCAGTAAGACATATGAAGCGGTTTACCAGCTGATCTCCTTAGCACACACACCCTGCACCCATCCACTAGGTTTGCGCAGCATTCCTCTACATGTGCATTTGCCTGGCTTGTCAATGTAAGCTGCCACAGCTGCTATGTTTGCATGGCATCCCCAGCATCTCTCCAGATGGGCCCGGGCCAAACTAAACTCTCTAGGGCCAGGAAGTCACAAAGTTTTCCATGAACACAGCAAGGGCCAAGGTAAGGCCTTGTTTTTATTTTTCTGCAACTGAGGTACATTAATGGTATTTTGGTACATAAGGCATACCTCCCAACTTTTTGAGATGGGGACAAGGGAAACCTATTAGCAAAAGTATGTAGGCATAGGACACAGGCATAGGACCCCTGCCACACCCCCTTAAAGGAAAATTATACAAAAAAAATTGGTTAAACCCACAGGTACTTTTTACCACTAATATTCCTTTATACTGGCTCTTGAAGTTTACAAATTCAGCAATTTAGAAATTAGATGAAAAGTTTAGCACTGGGAAACACTTTTGGAAAGTTAAAAAGTGCATTTTAGATACAACAATATAGATAAGACCAAAATTAGGACAAAGGAGGAGGAAAGAGAGACAGGTTTCTAAATCAGGGACAGTCCCTTGAAATTTAGGGACATTTGGGATCCATGACATAGGGGAGCTGGATTTTAGAAAAAAAAAAGGTGAATTTAGCCTTGTAGGATCGCTATAGCATTCATTACAAATTGCTATTATCTGGTTTATGTAAAAGGGTTTTTTTATAACATTGAATGATAAATATGAAAAAAAATGTAATTTTATCATAATAAATGAAGGACGTATCACAAGGACATAGTGACCCAAGTTTTTTTTGTGTGATGCCCCCCTATACAACGATAGATAGATAGATATTGCTGATAATTACTAAAAAAACAAAAGAATTACAGGTACTTAAAGCCGTATTAAACCCAAATGCAAACATGGTTTATATTGCAGCCTACTATTTCTTAGATGTGATGGCTGCATTCGATTTTTTTAGGCCTCAAGGACACAGGGCATTTGCTTTTCTCCTTTGAATGCGAGAACTCCTGGCAGGAGAAAAGCTGTTTAAAAATGTGCCTAAAGCCCAGGGCTGGCCCGAGACATTGTGCTGCCTGGGTCCAAGAGTCAAATGCTGCACCCCCCCAAAAAAAAATCACACCCACCAAAGGGTCCCCACATCCATTATTTTATATCATAATTAACACTAAAATGTAATTTATCAGGAAGTCAGATTTACATGCAACAACACCTTGACTATATGTAAAATTTTATGACATACCATTATGTTTACTTTCAAGGGGCGGGCTAGGGTAGCATAGGGGCAGGCTAGGGTAGCATAGGTGCAGGCTAGATTAGTATATGGACAGGCCAGGCTAGGGTAGCATAGGGGCAGGCTAGGGTAGCATAGATGCAGGCTAGATTAGTATATAGACAGGCTAGGGTAGTATAGGGCCAGGCTAGGGTAGTATATGGACAGGCTAGGGTAGTATATGGACAGGCTAGGGTAGTATAGGGACAGGCTAGGGTAGTATATGGACAGTCTAGTGTAGTATATAGACAGGCTAGGGTAGTATAGGGCCAGGCTAGGGTACTATATGGACACGCTAGGGTAGTATATGGGCCAGGCTAGGGTAGTATATGGGCCAGGCTAGGGTAGCATATGGACAGGTTAGGGTAGTATATGGACAGGCTAAGGCGGTATAGGGGTAGACTAGGGTAGTATATAGGCAGGCTAAGGCAGTATAGGTGTAGACTAGGGTAGCGTTTAAGCGTGTCAATCGTTTGAGCGTTAATGGATTCTACTAGCCAGAATACTAATTTATTCTGGCCATTGGAATGCATTAACACTCAAATGCGCCTAAACACACCTAATGTTTGGACACATTTACAGGCATGTCAAGCGGTTTTCTGGTTAAAAGCTTCTCTCCTGAACGCTCTGGTCAGTGTTGCCAACCGTCCGTAAATTTACGGGCAGCCAGTAAAAACAGGGCAGTTTTTTTGGGTGTCCGTAAAAGTCCGTAGCAGCCGAAAAGTGCCAGTAAAAATGGTGGCCATCGGCTCCGGTCAGAGCTGTGCATGTGCAATTATGGAAATTCCTGAGTGGCGAGTGAGAAGATCCGATCCTGACCCTGAGACGAGTTGGACTACCACTCCCTCCTGCTGCCAGCTAGTGCCTCTGCCCAGCCCATCCGCCCTCAAATGATGTTACTGTATTTTCCCACCACACCACCGCCAGCCAGCACCTGACCTCCTGAGACACTTCGGATGGATGGATCCTCCTGATTCCTGCCTGCCTCCCTGCTCTGGCTGACCCTGCAGCCCTCCTGATGACAGTGGTGAGTGCAGAACGCTTCCTCTTCAAGCCAGCCAAAAAGAGTCGGGACAGTGAGTGTGTGACTGTTTGACACCCACACTGTCTCTGCTCACTCTGACAGACAGCTGCGAGCCAGGCTGCAGGAGTCTCTCTCTCTTAGTGTGAGTGTGCACTGTATGAGCGCAGTGTGCACTGGATAAGTGGCAGGAGGTAATAGAAGGATGGTGTAATGGAAACAGGAGGTGATGGGGATGGTGTGATGGAGATGGAGGGATGGTGACAGGAAGTGATGGGGGGGGGCATTATGTGATGGAGACAAGAGGTGATGGAGGGATGGAGACGGGGGATGGTGTGATGGAGATGATGGGGGATGGAGGGATGGAGACTGGAGGGATAAAAACAGGAGGTGATGGAGATAGGAATTCTTTAGAAGTGGGGACCTAAATTTTGGTGATCCTAGTGGCTACCAAGGATTTCACTTCACTTTCTGTGGTGGTTATGGAACAGAAATTAAGGGGAAATCTCTACAATTTGACATAGGTGACAAAACTGATGGACTAAATAATCTGCCCTTATTATATTGAAAATAACAGAAATATGTTTTTTTACCTTGCTATCTACCTTAAATCACAATGTTATTTGCACAGTGTGCTTGATGTAGCCTAAATACTGAAATTTTAACTGAAAACAGTAATTTTGTAACTTTTGTAAAATGCCAGTAAAAACTTGGCTGTGCCAGTAAATTTTGGGTGTTGTGTCAGTAAATTTCAATCTGGTAGATTGGCAACACTGGCTCTGGTGATGGGATGTTTTTTTTTCAGCCTGTAAACACTCCTCTTCTAATATGTGTGTCAATGCTTATGTGTGCATGGACACAAAGGCTAATGTAGACGTGCTTTTACAGGCTGAAAAAAAAAAAACCTCCAACACCTGTAAAAGTGGTGTTTTTTTAAGCCTAGTGTGCATGAGACCTTAGGCTTTCTTTCTCTTATTTTCACCTGGTGATCCTGCCAGTTAGTGTGTTCTGCAACAGAAGAAGCTGTCCTGCAGATGTGACAGTTAGAGGGCAGGTCAGCATTTATTCATTTATGTAAAACTTTTATCCCAAAAATGTACAAAACTGCTTGCTGTAACAGCTTAAAAAGTGTTATCTGGAATTTGGCTTTAATTTGTTAGTGTATCTAAATTTGCTAGTATATCTAACACCCCCCTCCCACCAGAATGACAATGCTGCTGTCCAAAGATGTCTCTGTTGCTCCTTCATCTGGGGGCTGTCTAATACAAAAAGTGTGTTACTGGCCAGATCACCAGGTGGAAACGGAGGGAAAAAGGCCTAAAAAAAAAAAATAATGCTGACACCACATCTACTGACTGGTAAACTGCTGTATAATAAATATTTGGTTTTGGGTTTAATACCACTTTAAATATAGTTATAAAGCAACCCATACCCGAAGGTGAAACGTTCAATACAGATGTGGGAGGTTAAGTAACCTATAGCATCCAGATTTAAATGTGAGAAAATTAATTCTGATTGGCTGCTGTAGATCTGTAGTTTGCTCAGCTGAATAAGTCCAATAGTAACCCAAGAGATCTTATCTGGTAAACCTTCAAGTATCTAGTCATTTATCTCACACCTGTATACTGTGTGCCATCTTGAAATAAAAAAAAAAACCCTGCAGTATAACAAAAAATGTAAACATAACATTTTACCATGGTTCTTGCTCTGTATTGAACAGTTTGACCGTATGTTGTTAAGGCGGAGTTCCGCCCACCGTTTTTTTTTTTTTTTTTTTCTTTCCGGCATCTCCTCTGGCTGTAGATATAGTATACATGAACGCATGTATGATATGTCAATCCCGTTTGCGGTATATATTTATTTTAATTCACATATCTCATTTTATCCACTTCAATATCGCCTGTTTTTTGGGTTCGGTGTTTACAAGTTAAAATTACGTTTTTTTGCTATAAAATTACTTAGAACCCACAAACATTATATATTGTTTTTTCTAACACCCTAGAGAATAAAATGGCGGTCATTGCAAAACTTTGTCACACCGTATTTGTGCAGCGGTCTTCCAAGCGTGCTTTTTTTTTTAATAAATTCATTTTTTTTAGTTAAAAAATAAGAAAACAGTAAAGTTAGGCCAATTTTTTTCCATATTGTGAAAGATAATGTTAAGCCGAGTAAAATGATACCCAACATGTCATGCTTCAAAATTGCGTCCACTCGCGGAATGGCGACAAACTTTTGCAGCTTAAAAATCTCCATTGGTGACGTTTAAAAAATTCTACAGGTTAGCAGTTTTGAGATACAGAGGAGGTCTAGTGCTATGATTATTGCTCTCACTCTAAGGATCGCGGCGATACCTCACATGTGTAGTTTGAACTGTTTTCATATGTGGGCAGGACTTGCGTATGCGTTCGCTTCTGCGCGCGAGCTCGCGGGGACGGGGCGCTTTCAATTTTTTTTTTTTAATTATTTATTTTACTTTTTATTTTTACACTGTTCTTTAAAAAAAAATGATCACTTTTATTCCTATTACAAGAAATGTAAACATTCCTTGTAATAGAAAAAAGCATGCCAGAACCTCTTAAATCTGAGATCTGGGGTCAAAAAGACCTTAGATCTCATATTTGCAGTAAAATGCAAAAGAAAAAAATATATATATATATTTGAAAAAAATGACAGCCCAAAAAAAAATGGGCTCTTTAAGACCGTTGGGCAGACGTGACTTCTGACGTCATTTCCGCCCTGCCGTACTATGGAGCCGAATGAGTGGCTTCAGCCGCTCAGTCGGCTCACGGACACTGGGGGGGACGGATCGGATCATCTCCGCCGCTGCCGGCGGGTCCGGTAATCGGCGGAGATGACCGGAAAGCGGCGGGAGGGGGGGGGCACCTCTCCCGCTGCCGCTAAGACCACTTTTATCTTTTTCAGAATTGCCGGCTCTAAAAAAACAATATCTGAATGGTGCCTGCAGCTGCAGACACCATTCAGATATCACTTCTCAAAGGTAGCGACGTCATATGACATCCGTCCAAAGAGAAGCGGTTAAGCATCCTGGCTGATTCCATCTTGAGTGTGGGCGACTGAAGCCCACTAGGACGCTCTTCCTGGATAAGGTGCTTAGATCCGCTTTTCATCTCATCATTTCCTGTTTTGAAATAACGTGATTTTAGCCTACAGTACTGTGCACTGACTCCTGGGAAACGATCACACACATCTCCCAGGAGCACAGGCGCTGCCGGAAATGACGCACATCTCCACGGAACCGGAAGTGGCAGATTACAAGGGACCCCATAGGAACAAGGCTGAAACAGTGAGTACATTTGTTTTTTGTTTTTTTGCCCAAATTATGATGTGCATTACGAAAGAAGATTAATCATATAAAGATTATATTATGGGTGGAACTCCGCTTTAATGTAAGCTGTCCATTCACTAGTAGAATTTAGTTCAAACATTCTTACAGAAATTTAACTACAAGTTAAAATAAAACAAGACATTTTTTTCATGTATGTGTTATATTAATTTGTGCCCTGATATAAGTATTAATTTTTCTTATATTTTACATTGAGTCATTCACCTGTACTTTTCCGAGCCCAAGATTTCTAAGTAAATGTGTGAGCCCTTGGTAAGTCAACGTGTTATTTTCACCATACAAGTGAAAGAGCTGCCGAAGGTAGTACCCTTGTTCCTTCTCGGCCTCCTCCAGAGACGTGACATTGTTCAAAAGGCCTTGTTCAGTGGGCTCTTGTGAGCTTGAAGTGACATTCTGATTGTGTAAATTGTCCTGACATGCAAAGGGTATGCAGAATATCCAGAGGATGGAAGCAAGCACAAGCCAGGCCCTATGGAAAAGCATCTAAAAACAAAAAATAACAATAAACTTAAAGGCAATGAATAGTGTTTTCTTTTCATATTGTAATCATTTTTATGATCAGAATTTTTTTTTTAAAAAAATAACATTTAAATACATTTTAAAAAATAACATTAAAAATTGTACTTTTTATTTTTTACCAGGTAAATATTACATACTGTATATTGCATATTTATATAATGAATGATCGGTTTATGTCTACAGTTGCACCAAAAAAAAAGCAAAAAAAAACAGAGGAGGGACACACTCTGTCTTCTATTAGAGGACTCAATTACACCCTAGGCTGCTAACCAGCATGTTGGTAGTCCTGGGCTTTCTTATTAAAAAGCCCACCATGCTTACCAAAGTGCCATAAATGTAATTAAACAAATGTTTATTTGATAACAGTAATATTTGCTGGGAGCAATAAGGAGGCTTCCATTGCCAACTTCTACATCTGAAAACATTAGTGTTAATTCTATCTGATCCAATGACCTGTAAAAAGAATGGAGATCAGGAGGTCTGACTTGACTTGTTTATTATTTTAACAGGTTAGCGACCCTCTGTATTGAACCCAGAGGCAAGTCATTGACCTAAAACAAGTATGCCAGTCATAGGCTCTAGTGACACTTTGACTTAACTTGTCTATCATACTTGAGACATACTTGTCAGGGATTCAGGCAATCCTGAAGCCAAAGATAGCCAAGCAACTAGCATGCTCAGAGAAAGGTCTGCTCTGGTAGTATATATAATTCTCTTATTTCAGGTACTTATATAGCACTGTCAATTCACACAGTGCTCTGCATATATTGTACATTCACATCAGTCCTGCCCTCAAGGAGCTTACAATCTAAGGTCCCTAACTCACATTCATATACATACTAGGGCCAATTTAGACAGGAGCCAATAAACTTACCAGCATGTCTATGGGGTGTGGGAGTAAACCAGAGTACCTGGTGGAAATCTGCACAGGGAAAACATACAGACTTTGTGCAGATAGTGCCATGGTTGGGATTCGAACTGACGACCTTAGTGCTGCTAGGCAGAAGTGTTAAACACTTAGCCACTGATTTTATACAGATAATTTAAAAAAGATCTGCAAACATCCATTAATGAATGTAAAAAAGTATCAAGTTTGTAAAATGTTAAACAAGAAAATTAAAACAAAAATAACTAAATACATCTATAGTAAAAAAAAAAATAAAAGATGGCCATAATAAACCTCCTGCAGACGTTCCATGCTTAGCAGCAGCGAGATTGATCACTTTTATTTTTAATGCCAGACAATTGTCCATTCATAGAAATCCCATACATTAAATTTCTATGAAATTCTTTCCTGACTAAATAGAACTATGATAAATGAGACATTATTGGCTATCTCATCCCATGCATTAGAGAAATTCCTGAAAATCTGGTCCTCTTCATTCTCAAATTCTTAACCTGACCTGAGAGCACTAACTCTTTGCTCTTTGAACTGCTAATATACTCACCCCGTCCATGGGGGGGTAATTTACCTGCCTAACCTCCATGTTTCCTCCCTTTTCCCTTAACCCTTTTATTTTCGTCTGTCCTTTTCTTCCTTTCTGTTTCTGACCACCTTACAGTATGCATTTTTGTACACAATGTGTACTGTTTCTTTAATAAAAAAGCATCAAAGTATGGTGTCTTCCTAAAAATTCACAAAAGACCCTCATCCAGGTATGCAGCTTAGGTGTCCAGGAAAGGGGGACAGCGAGTGTGCAGCCCTGCTCTCCTGAACCATACCATGCAAAATGCCCTCAACATAAATAGGGTACCTTACAAGGAGGGTGGCCAAGTCTCCCCCCTCCCCTTTACAAATCACCTTGTTTTCATAATAATGTGGAAAAGGGCCTCATCCTTGTCATTCACCAGAACCCAACAATCTTCACGTGCTGCAGCGCCCATCGCAAATGACACACGTCACTAAGGCTTCCCAGCCATTTTCTTTACAAATAAAACCAATCTGACCGATGTTACAAACATCAGCTGGAGGTTCGGGTGTGTGAACTGGGCAAATATGGCCAGTTTGTTTGCCTGTTCGCTGAACTGTGAACAGGTTGGGTTCATGGCAAACTCATATTCAACTCAAACCTGATCCCTATAAATAAATGATAAGGTTAGGCAACCAGAACCATCATGCTGTGGTAAAAATGTGCATATTCCCACTGAAAAACCCCATCCAGGCATTCAAGAGGCAGCAGTATTGCCTCATGAACACCTTCAGCTGTACCTGTACCTTTCTCTGAAAAGTGATCCACTTTTTCAGAATGCAATGCAGGTGAAAATAAATGACTGGTACACACTATGAGTTTTTTTTTTTCGTTCAACCCAGTGGGCTGAAGGTAAAATAAAAAATAGAGCTTGGGAGGAGCTTGCTGTACTAACTAGCTGATGTTAGTACAGTGATCTCCCCGCTGAGCTATTGCGTTCTAACA
This sequence comes from Glandirana rugosa, assembly GCA_018402905.1. Lineage (NCBI taxonomy): Eukaryota > Metazoa > Chordata > Amphibia > Anura > Ranidae > Glandirana > Glandirana rugosa. Next base: position 679,890 of record BLSH010481424.1, read on the forward strand.
GGGGGACTACCTCCCTGCCAGAACACATCGTTCAGCACTCACTGATCGGATGCCGATTGTTGGACAGGCTGATGTACACATGGGCCAAATATCGACTAGTATTAGCTGGTTCAACAGAAACCAGCTGATATTCAGCCTGAGTGTATGGGGCTTACGCCTAAGTAAAGCTGGCTGTAGATGGACTGAAATTAGGCTGGTTCATTGGGGAAAGGCCGAATTTCGACCAATGTGTAGCCATTCCTGTTTGACTTAAAGCGGAGTTCCACCCAAAAGTGGAACTTCTGCTTTAAAGGAAGGTGACCCCCTGACATGCCACAATTAGCATGTCATTTTTTTTTGGGAGGGGGGGGGCGGGGACACTGTTTTCACAGGGTCCCAGATCCACTAGAGCTCCACTTCCTTCCTAGAGCCACGGCTCCGGAAGGAAGTTCACCTTCCCACCCCCTCGGCGATCTTCTGGGACATGTCACAGGTCCCAGAAGATACGTCGGCCATTCGCAAGGCGCAGCGCGACTTTGAAGCCAAAGCTGGGTGCCCACACTTGTGATGTCGGCGCCGCAGAGGGGAGGGGGAGAAGAGCGACCCCTTTGGGCAACTGCATCTCTGGAGCCTGGGACAGGTGAGTGTTCAATACACTTTTTGTAGCTGCTGACTCTTAACTGAGTGGAACTTCACTTTAAGTCAATTGTTAGATCGACTTCTGTAAACAGGAATGTTGGAAAACTTTTGTTACCCAGCTGATGCAGTCACTTATGAGTGTATTGACAGCAGAGGTTTACACTGACAGAATCAAAGGCATGCACAGGTGGTGTGCCGGGGCACACCCTAATCTCTCTGTGCGGTGCCAATTCCCACACTCACTCACTGTGTTCAATCATAACTGAAGCATGGTACACAGGGCAGCCATCAGAAATTTTGGGGCCCCTTACACAGCTTCAGGCCTGAGCCTGACCACCAACTTTCCCCAGGGCCCTCCCACTGGCCGTCCCACCGAATACGCCCACTGGCCATCCCACTGAGTCCTTCGGTGCCCACACTTTTATTTTAACACTCTTACAACCAGAAATACCTCTCTAACAACCACAGTGCCGCACACACACTGCCAGTGTCAGCAATATGTCCCTCTCTTTCTCCCCTTATCTGTCCTGACTCCTAGAGGAGCCTCGGGAGTTCCAGGACTTATCCTAGGGTCACAGAATATTTCTGGTGGGGCCTGGGCTGCTGGTCCTGGGGCTTGGCTGCTTGGGTCTGGGCTGCTGGTCCTGGGGTCTGGCTGCTAGGCCTGGGCTGCTGGTCCTAGGGCCTGGCTGCTGGGGCCTGGGGTCTGGCTGCTTGGGCCTGGGCTGCTGGTCCTGGGGCCTGGGCTGCTGGTCCTAGGGCCTGGGCTGCTGGTCCTGGGGTCCTACTGCTGAGGCCTGAGCTGCTGGTCCTGGGGTCTGGCTGCTAGGCCTGGGCTGCTGGTCCTGGGGTCTAGCTGCTGGTCCTGGGTCAGATCTAAGAGGTGGCGTGCCTAACGCTCTGTGTATTATGCAGTCCTGTTTCCAATGCTCTGTGTATTATGCAGTCCTGTGCCCATCCCTCTGTGTATTATGCAGTCCTGTGCCCGGCGCTTTGTGTATTATGCAGTCCTGTGCCCAGCGCTTTATGTATTATGCAGTCCTGTGCCTGGTGCGCTGTGTATTATGCAGTCCTGTGCCTGCTGCTCTGTGTATTATGCAGTCCTGTGCCCAACGCTCTGTGTATTATGCAGTCCTGTGCCCGGTGCTCTGTGTATTATGCAGTCCTGTGCCTGGTGCTCTGCGGCTTATGCAGTCCTGTGCCCAGCACTGTGTATTATGCAGTCCTGTACCATTTGCAATAAAAAAAAATATGTCCCCGGATTTCATTTTAAAAATCTGGTCACCTTACCCTAAGCAGAGAGCTGGTAAGTCAATGCTGTCTGCTCTGTTCCCCCCTCCTCTCACTCCCTGGAGCGTTGGGCTATGGAGGGGGCAGGAGTGGCTGACTCAGGCTCCCAGTGGCTCGCTGAGAGGCTGAGCTGCATGCTGGTCCAGGCATGTGGGCAGATCCCGATTTCATTGTAGCGATCTTGCCGAGCCTGGGCCAGCTCGCTGTCTGCTGAAAACTGGTCACAGGAGTGCAGAACAAACTGCACTCCTGTGATCAACAGGAGAAGTACCGCCAAACAAAATTTGTCTGTACTTCTCCAAATAGAGAGCTATTTTTATGGTGCAATGGATGTGTATTACAATAGAATGCCAGCCAAAAACCTTCCTTTTTTAGCTTTGGATAGAGTTATAAAGAGTTTTAAAGGATAAATTCACCTTAGTAAAAATAAATAAATAAATAAATGTACATCTTTTGGGCTGTGGAGGGGGTGGGAGCAGCCGGCTCAGGCTCTCACCAGCTTGCTGAGAGGCTGAGCCGGGTACTGGTCCAGGCATGTGGGCAGATCCTGACTGAATTTTCACTATCTTACCTGAGCCTGGACCAGCTCTGTAATGTCAGCTGACAACGGGCTTCTGCTGAAAACAGGTCACAGGAGTGCAGAACAAACTGCACTCCTGTGATCCACAGGAGCAAACAGCCAAATGAGCTTTGGCTGTACTTCTCATTTAAGAAACTAGACTTACTAGAGAGCTATTTTTATGGTGAAGTACATGTGTATTACAATAGAATGCCAGCCAAACCCTCCTTTTTTAGCTTTAGATAGAGTAGGGAAGAGCTTTTAAAGATTAAGTTCACCCTTGTAAAACAAAATAATAAATGCACATCTTTTTGCAGGTAAAAAATTTGCATTTTATTATTTTTTTTTACTAGAAGCCTGCAAAATATTGCACCCACAATCAGAAGATCATAGGTGCAATGCCTGGCACTTGCAGACTGTCAGTGTATTTGTCTGCTTGTACCAGCAGGCAGTTGCACTCTGACAGGAAGCATCAATGAACAACCTAGACCACTCACCAGTGCCCTGGTAGTTCATTGAGAACTACAAGCCGACAGCCGCAAAGGTTGTTGATCTTGTAGTTCTCACAGAGCTCTGTGAATGAATGATGGGCGGAGCCCCGTACGGCCACGTTTTTTTAAAAATTGTGACAGTAAGTAATACATAAAGCTTATAGAACACTGCTCAAATTATATCAATGGCACTGTAGGGAGAGTCTGGAATGTCCTAGATGTGGAGGTTTCTCTGCAGACCTTCTACATATGCTCTGGAAATGCCCCAAGTTAGTACGCTATTGGCAGGGTAGTATTGTTACCAATAATCAGGCTTTTCAGTCTCTGTTACATAATGACCCATTGATATATGTAGTAGGTTGCTTAGACGAGAAATTATTTACTCCTCAAGCTTGGACCTCTATCTCTAGGTTACTGTTTTTGGCCTGCAAATGTATTTTTATTAAAACGGATATCTCCGATCCTCTCTGAGGATTGGCGAGAGCTAGTTAATTCTAACTTGTTGAAAGAATGACAAATTCTGTTGAATAGAGGTATAACCCTCATATATTTAACAAGCTGTGGGATCCATAGCTACAGGTTCAGGGATTATAAAATCCCCCTCTCGCTGTCACCATGGGGGATCGGGGGGCTGCTGCAACAGAATGATCTTACATGCTACACCCTGAATATGGGTGTAACATATTACGAAAGGTGAACTTATGCTTTAATGCTCAGGAAGGAACAGTGGTCGCTAAGCAAGGGTTCTGCAATAAGGAGTTTTTTATTTATATATTATATTTTTTATATTATTTATATGAAATATAATCTAGAAATATACATGATAACATATACATCTACAGGAAGAATACTAGACAATCCCTTCAATTATACCAACTTGGACAAAAACTTTGGATATATCCACTTTATAGTAATCTAAAATAGTAAGTGAATAAAAACACAAAGACAAACAAAAGACATATAACATAGCAGGATTCTATCTCTGCACTGATCCATTACTGGAATATATACTATAGTATGATACTTGCCAGTTTTGGTGTATTCAGTAAGGATTTATCTGCTGTAGATGTTCCTTTCTGCTCCACAGGCACACTGTCACATATCCCCCTCTCATTCACATCAAAGCTGTGCTGGCCAATGTAGTTTGCTTTTCCATCCCTACATTTGCCCACTGGAATACTAATTAAGCCTCGGATGGGGGAAGGGTGCAGAAACTTGTCTCCGACTTCCATAGACAGGTTAATGTTTAATTTATTGATCAAAATATTTTCTAATTTTAGATTGCAACTTTTTTTTCCAGAATTAGTAGAATATATTTTTATACCTATGTCTTTGGCTTCTGCATGGTCATGACATGATAGATAACATAATAAGATAATACTTTGCCATTGTATACATACAGCAAAATTTATCAAAGTGCTCATTACACTTTACAATTTAAAAAATACATTTCTCAACACAACCACACATACATACTCCGAACACGTGCCCACCTATCTGTTCTTAAATATAGCGAAAATATAACATTTTAGTTTTGTTTTTTAAAGTAAAAATTTCACATATAATTCCTAAAACTTTGCATCTGGTGGGTCTATAGGAAATACAGTCCTAGGGAAAATTATACTTCAAACGATTAGTGTGCGTTTTAAGCAGGTTGGATTTGATTTAAATCAAGTCGATTTAAATCCCTAGTAAAAAGGCTTGATGTAAATCAACTCGATTTAAATCATAATTTTTAAAGAGCAACTGTCATCTCTGTCCCGCAGCGCCTCCTCCTCTGACTCACTGTTGACTCACCGACAGTCCCATTTATTTTAGTGGGATGGCTGGTGATGCGGCAGTGACACAACAAGGTGAGGGATGTGGCCGCAGCAGGTGAGTGGATGCCCGCTAACAGGCGCTGCCATGATGGATCTGAAATGACAGGTGCTCTTTAAATGTAAGGACTTATTCTTGCTGGTAATTAGAATCTTTAAAGTGGTTGTCAACCCGTGACAACCACTTTAACCTACAGGTAAGCCTTTAAAAAGGCTTACCTATAGGTTCCCTGCATATCCTAAACCTGCACAGTTTAGGAGATATACAGTGTACTTGCATGTGCCCACGTCATCGGGCACATGCGCAGTGAAGAAACGGCCTCCGTGCCGTTCGTTCACTGAGATCGTGCCATGACTGGCGGCTCCCGCACTCATGTGTGGAAGTGACATCACGCGACTCCGGCCAGTCAAAGAGCCAGAGGTCGCAGCCCCGGAAGGAAGAGGGGCAGAAGATGGGTGCGGCCTGGAGCGGGGACATTGCAGGACATCACCAGCTTCCAATGCAGGTAAGTGGCACATAATGGGCTAATATGCGATGCATACTACCCCATTATGCTTTTACATTGCAGGGTAACATAGAGGAAGTAAACCCGATCAGGGTTTACTTCCTCTTTAATATTTGCAAACAAAATGAAGGTTTCCTATTTAGAATAGTAAGCTGTCCGTTTAGTAAAACAGCAATATCAAAACCGATTTTAGGTTAATAGGTAAACCACACATAGTTTGAGAACTACTCAAATTCTTTTATTTAATTAAAACAATGACATTATATTACATATTCTTGTATTTGCTTAAAGAGGAACTGCAGTCTGCTCACATAATTTGTAATAAAAACATCTTTGACACTCAGAAGCTTCCCCCCAACCACGTTGCATATTATTTTATATATACCGTGATTCTGTACTTGCCAAATATGCTGCAGAATTCCCTCCACTGAGTCTGGCTGCAATCATTTTAACTGTGGGCAGCTGAAGTTACTGCCTGTTCACTTCCTGGATTTACACAGACACACAGAGGCACACCTCCAGCTCTGCAGCTTTCATTGGCCCTGTTATGACTCATTCCCTCTCCCTTCCTGGCATACTCTCCCGAGCATGAGAGAGAGAGAGCTGTGCATGATGTCAAACACCAAGGCTTTTTTCCAGCCAAGATACAGGAAGTGGGCTGTATAAGGTATTTACTGGCAAAAAAAAAAAACTTTTACTATCCAAAGTTAAAACAACAAGAGCAGAAGATTAAGGCCTCATATACATGGGCGTTATGCAAAATGAGTTGTAACGTCGGTACTGACGCCAGGAAAAAAGCCACGTTAAAAATGCGATTTCATCAGTGTTTTGCATTGGTGTCAATGCCAGTGGTAGCTGGTGAAGTTTTAGGATGGGGGGGCGCCAGACTCCGCCCTTCCTTTCTGACTCCTCCTACTTCTCATAAGCCCCACCATTTATAGAATCCACCCACTCCATCCCCTGTATTCCACATAGTGTCAGGAGTATACAGCTCAGCATCACAGGACATAGTATACAGCTCAGCAACACAGGACACAGTATACAACTCAGCATCACAGGACACAGTATACAGCTCAGCATCACAGGTGGGGTATATAGCAGCCAGTATCACAGGTGGGGTAAATTGCAGACAATAACACAGGTGGGGTAAATTGCAACCAATAACACAGGTGGGGGGTACATTGCAGCCAGTATAACAGGTGGGGTACATTGCAGCCAGTATCACAGGTGGGGTACATTGCAGCCAGTATCACAGGTGGGGTACATTGCAGCCAGTATCACGGGTGGGGTACATTGCAGCCAATATCACAGGTGGGGTAAATTGCAGCCAGTATCACAGGTGGGGATAAATTGCAGCCAATATCACAGGTGGGGGTAAATTGCAGCCAATATCACAGGTGGAGTACATTGCAGCCAGTATCACAGGTGGGGGTAAATTGCAGCCAGTATCACAGGTGGGGTACATTGCAGCCAGTATCACGTGTGGGGTACATTGCAGCCAATATCAGAGATGGGGTAAATTGCAGCCAATATCACAGGTGGGGGTACATTGCAGCCAGTATCACAGCTGGGGGTACATTGCAGCCAGTATCACAGGTGGGGTACATTGCAGACACCCCCCCAAAGTCGGGACAAAGTCCCGCACTTACCTCACCTAGTAGCAGGCTGGCCTGGCAGTGTGCAGAGCCCCCGAGCGGAAACCATGCTGCTGGCAGTGTGCAGAGCCCCAGTGTCCATGCGCCGGCGACTGACAGCATCCTCCTTCTCCACCGAGATAAGCGTCCAATAGGATCGCCTGTCTTCTCCGCCAATCAGGAAACCGGTAACATACTGTCGCTTCATGAGAGCGGTTCCCAGTTAGAAAAGCAAATGTTCATTTGCCTTTCGAAGGGCTTGTGGCGGTACGCTTTGCGCCACAAGCCACACTTTAATAAAGCCAATTAGAGCCTACAGCTCTAATGAGATGCTTCATGGACACCCCCTGCCGTGGTAATTCATGCGGCCGGCTCACAAAGTGGCCGGCCGCATGAATGTGGAGGGGGTAGTCACGGGCGGCCATGGATAGATTCATGCTATGCATGAATCTATCCATGACAGAGGGGGAGACAGGAGAGAGGGGGCGGCACCCGTGCGCCCTGATGGACGGGCCGCCACTAGTCAATGCGTGTTTTTCCGCGCTAGTTTTCGGCGGCGTTTCTCTGCCTCTATTCAAAATCAATGGTTCCCTATGGGAGCCCATTGATTTGAATAGAAGTCGCACCAGAAGTCGGATCCGACTTGCGGTGCGACTTGTGTACAGAGGATCTTAAAGGGGAACCCCCGCACAAATTTAAGATAAAAAAATTGTGTGGCGTTCACCCCCCCCCAAGAGGTACCAGACCCTTCGGTCTGGTATGGATTTTAAGGGGAACCCCCATGCCAAAAAAACAGCGTAGGGTTCCCCCCAAAATCCATACCAGACCCTTATCCAAGCACGCAGCCTGGCAGGCCAGGAAAGGGGGTGGGGACGAGCGAGCAACGCCCCCCTCCTGGGCTTTACCAGGCCGCATGCCCTCAGTATAGGGAGTATGGGTGCTTTGGGGCTGGAAGCCAGAGCTGATTTAATAAAATATTTTAACCACTTAAGGACCGGAAGGATTTCCAGCTTTAGGATCGGAGCCCTTTTTGCGATTCGGCGCTGCGTCGCTTTAACTGACAATTGCGCGGTCGTGCGACGTTGTACCCAAACGAAATTTGCGTCCTTTTTTTCCCACAAATAGAGCTTTCTTTTGGTGGTATTTGATCCCCTCTGCGTCATTTCTGATCGCCGCTATAAACAAAAGAAGAGCGACAATTTTGCAAAAAAAAATCAAATTTCTTACTTTTTGCTACAATACAAATCCAAAAAAAATATAAAAAAACATTTTTTTTTCACCGTTTTTGGCCGATTTATATTCTTCCTCATATTTGCGATAAAAAAAATCGCAATCGGCCTTTATTGATTGGTTTGCGCAAAAGTGGTCGCGTTTACGGATGATGAGAATTAATTTTTGGGGTTTTTTTTATTTTTTATTTTTTACTATTAATGGCGGCGATCTGCGATTTTTAGCGGTACTGCGATATTTCAGCGGACATGTCGGACCATTTTGACACTTTTTTGGGACCATTGGCATTTATACAGCGATCAGTGCTATAAAAATGCACTGTTTACTGTGTAAATGCCATTGGCAGTGAAGGGGTTAACCTGCAGGGGGCGCTCTAAGGGTTAAGTATGTTCCCTGGGTGTGTTCTAACTGTGGGGGGACTGCCCTAGCTGGGGAAGGGAAGTGGTCACAGCCTTCGTATACAGGAAGGCTGTGATCACAGCCCTTCCCCCTTCACAGAACGGAGGTCCGTGTTTACATACACGGACCTCCGTTCCTTCGCTCTGGGGGGGCCATCGCGGGTAGCCTGCGGCAATCGAAGCCTCCGCACCCGCTCCCTGGCCCTCCCCAGACACAGTAAGTGCGCGGGCGCGCCTCCGGCGGCGCGCGCGCGCTCACTAGGCGCGATCACGCGGCCGCCGTCATATGACGGCGATCCGCGTTACAGAGCCACTTTGCCGCCGTCAATTGCCGATTGGCGGTCGGCAAGTGGTTAAAAAGCTGTGTAGTATGTTTTTTTTACAATGTACCCCATACTCATTCACATAGGTGGGGGTCTGGGATCTGGAGGCCCCCTTGTTAAAGGGGCTTCTAGATTCTGATAAGCCCCCGCCCGCAGACCCAGACAACCAACGGCCAGGGTTGTCGGGAAGAGGCTTTTGTCCTCATCAACATGGGGATAAGGTGATTTGAGATGGGGGGCGCGCAGAGCCTCCCTGCTCCAAAGCACACATACTCCCCATGTTGAGGGCATGCGGCCTGGTATGGTTCAAGGGGGGGAGGGCGCGCTCACTCAACCCCACCCCCTTTCCTGGCCTGCCTGACTGCATGCTCAGATAAGGGTCTGGTATGGATTTTGGGGGGGACCCTACGCCGTTTTTTCGGCTTTGGGGTTCCCCTTAAAAGCCATACCAGATCGAAGGGTCTGGTACCTCTTGGGTGGAAATCCCATGCAAATTATTTTTTTTTAAATTTGTGCGGGGGTTCCCCTTCAAGATCCTCTGCACACAAGTCGCACCACAAGTTGGATCCGACTTCTGGTGCGACCTCTATTCAAATCAATTGTCTCCCATAGGGAACCATTGATTTTGAATAGAGGCAGAGAAATGCCTGACGAGGCTTAACGCTGTGTATACAACGTTAATCCACACTTTTGAGCGTTTTGCTGGCTCAGCATCAAAAACGCCATAACGCTGCAGCTTCGGAACGCTCTAGTCCTGCGTTAGCTCTACAGCTTAAGAACGCCAACGCCACTTACAGGTCAAAAACGTCAACGTGTATATGAGGCCATAGGGTAACATGGTGTGGCGTTCTTGAGCTGTAAAAACAGCTCAAAAATGCGGCATTAACCACATCAGTACCGGGCACGAAAACCCCCTTCCTATCCAGGCCATTTTTCAGCTTTCGGCGCTATCACACTTTGAATGACAATTACTCAGTCATGCAACAATTTCACACAAATAGAGCTTTCTTTTGGTGGTATTTAATCACTAGGGTTATTTATTTATTTTTTGTGCTATAAATAAAAAAAGATTGAACATTTTTTGAAAAAATGCCTTTTTCTTTGTTTCTGTCATAAAATTTAGCAAATTAGTAATTTTTCTTTGTAAATTTTGGCCAAAATTTATACTGCTACCTATCTTTGGTAAAAAATACAAGGTATTTAGTAAGAGGCATGGTGAATTTTTTGAAGTTGTAATTTTTTCCCACAATTCTTTGCAAAATGAAGATTTTTTTTTTATTTTCTTTTTTTTCCCACAAAATTGTCATTGTAACAGGTTATTTCTCACACCCAGCTTATGCATACCACAAATTACACCCCAAAACACATTCTGCTACTCCTCCTGAGTATGGAGATACCACATGTCTGAGACTTTTTCACAGCTTGGCCACATGCAGAGGCTCAACATGCAGGGAGTGCCGTCAGGTATTCTAGGGACATAAATTACACATCTAATGTCATGACGACCTATCACATTTTTGAAGGCCCTGGAGCACCAGGACAATGGAATTGCCCACAAAATGACCCCATTCTGGAAAGCAAATACCCCAACTAATAATCTATGAGCCATAATGAGTCTTTTGAACGGTTAATTTTTTTCCAGTCGTTTTTGGAAAATGTGGGAAAAAAATGAAAACGCATTTTTTTACACAAAGTTGACCATTTATAAGATATTTCCAACACATAGCATGTACATAGCAAAAATGACACCCCAAAATACATTCTCCTATTCCTCCAGAGTATGGCAATACCACATGTGTGAGACTTTTACATAGCCTGACCACATACTGAGGCCCAACATTGAACTAGTACCTTCAGGCGTTCTACAAGCATAAATTACACATCTCATTTCTCAACTACCTATTACACTTTTGAAGGTCCTGGAGCACCAGGACAATGGAATTGCCCACAAAATGTCCCCATTTTGGAAAGAAAACACCCAATGTATAATCTACGAGGCATAATGAGTCTTTTAAACATGTCATGTTTTTCCAGTAGTTTTTGGAAAATGTGGGAAAAAAATAAAAACGCATTTTTTTTACACAAAGTTATCCATTTATATGATATTTCCAACACATAGCATGTACACAGCAAAAATTACACCCCAAAATACATTCTACTACTCCCCACAAGTAAGGCAATACCACATGTGTATGACTTTTACACAGTCTGGCCACATACAGAGGCCTAACATTGAACTAGCACCTTCAGGCGTTCTACGAGTACAAATACAAATTACACATCTCATTTCTCAACCACCTAACTATTACACTTTTGAAGGTCCTGGAGCACCAGGACAATGGAATTGCCCACAAAATTACCCCATTTTTGAAAGAAAACACCCCAACCTATAATCTATGGGGCATAATGAGTCATTTGAACATGTCATTTTTTTCCAGTAGTTTTTGGAAAATGTGGGAAAAAAATGAAAAATGCTTTTATTTTTACACAAAGTTGTCCATTTATAAGATATTTCCAACACATAGCATGTACATAGAAAAAATTACCCCCCAAAATACATTCTACTACTCCCCTCGTGTATGGCGATGCCAAATGTGTGAGACTTTTACAGGTGTAGAACCACTAGACCCTTATACGTCAGAATAAGGGAACACATCAAAAACATCCGGAAAGGATTTAAAAACCACAGCCTCTCCAGACACTTCAGAGATATGCATAATAGGGACCCCTCTGTGGCTACGTTCTATGGTATTGACCATATCAAAGAGAATTGGAGAGGGGGAAACAGGACTATTGCAATTTCTAAAAATGAAACCAAATGGATTTACATTTTAAACACTTTAAGGCCGGATGGCCTTAATATAGATATAGATCTAAACTGTTTCCTTACCAATTATTAGGCTCTCCTCCTCCTGTCTAATTAGGCCTCTTGTGTGTTTTTTGGCCACTTAGCATCTGGGTTTTTTGCCGCATAACATCTGGTTTATATCTAACCACTTTCAAAGTCCATTTCATACCAAATTTCAGTTGACAATGCTTCGTTTTATATCTAGTTTTCATCTTGACTCCAAATCTCCACCCTATTATATTTCAACAATAAGTTTTTCATTTTTTATTATCCTTCATCTTTTACTATGCTTCTTTTTCTACTATGCTTCAATTTACTATGCTTCGGCTTTTATTTAGGTTTTATCTTGTCTCCCCATAAGACCTCCACTTTTGCGATGTGGCTTCTCTCCATATCACTGACCTTGTGCCTCCTCCTTGAAAACGCACCTCGCGAAAAAAAAATAAAAAAAAAATGTTCCATTACTGATCTATGGTGTAACAGGTGCTTTAGTTTACTATGCTTCGGCTTTTATTTTGGTTTTATCTTGTCCCCCCATAAAACCTCCACTTTCTATATGTGCCTTCTCTCCATATTACTAACATTGTGCCCCCTCCTTGAATATACACCCCTTACTTTTTCCATTACTGATCTATGGTGGAACAGACCCCACATGACCTACTCCTTTTTTCCTCTGGGTCTCTATCCAACCCAAATAGTTCTAATATGCTTCTATAATGCACCATCTGGGATTATCCATATTTCCTCTATTTTTATATATTAATTTTTATATTCCTTTTAAATAAAAACATACGTATATAATTTTGACAACATAATATACATTTTTACTCCCTAACGTTTTTTAATTCAATCATTTTTAAAGAGACTATGTATACATATACTTTCCCTTTTTCGCCCACCACGGCTTTTTACCACATACTAATTTTATACAATTTGAATAAAGTTCATTTTTATTTATTAAATACCCTTTGCACATTTTTAAATGATTGCCAACGAAGGATGATGATTATGAGCACAAGAGATCTCCTAAAAAATGGCCGCCGTCACATGGTGATTGGTTACCTAGTAACCACCAGGGTATATAAGGCTGCGGGTGTAGCAACATGGCGTCGCCTCCGAAGATGCCGGATGACGAAACGCGTAAGGCGGAGCCTGAGACGTCACGACGCACACCCATTTACTTGGCAGAAACATGGAGATCTCCCGGCGAGCTGATTCACAGTCGCCACGAACGCTCGTCTGACTTCTCTCCACATGTGAGTAAGCTTGGCACCTAGGTGCTGTGATTAGCATACCCACACACACATGATTTGCTTTGTCTCCCTCTGTATGGTCACAGATCGGAACATGGAGTGACACCGGACATTGATATTCCCTGGCAGACCTTACATCTAGAAAGCATACGGCAACCCATCTGTATAAGGCAAACACTGGTATAAGGTGGTTTCTTAATATTTCTTATTTTAACTGTTTCTATTTATACTCATTATTTATTTATAACACCCACACCGGCTGGTTTTTTATGCACACACCTGGTATCATTATTAGGCAGCGCCATCTGTCTTCTTAACCAAATCATATTCATTTACACCTTTCAGGTGTTCCAGACAGGGCAGCGCCACATTTGTTTATTTACTTTTACACCAATTTCCTTACACCTATTATTGGATTTCACTTATCGAGTGTGGTTTTTATGGTTGTTTGATTTACATTTTAAACATCACAAGTTGGTGATTGACACATCTATCTATTTTTGTATAATTTTCCGGCAGTGCCATTTGTGTCATCCTCTGCAATTTTCACTGATAGGTGATGGGTGTCTGGTGGAGGTCACTGATGGGTGACAGGTGACTGGTGGTGGTCACTGATGGGTGCCACTTGTCTGGCGGTGGTCACTGATGAGTGACGGGTGTCTGGCGGTGGTCGCTGATGGGTGACTGGTGTCTGGCGGTGATCACTAATGTGTGACGGGTGACTGGCGGTGGTCACAGATGCGTGACGGGTGACAGGTGACTGGTGGTGGTCACTGATGAGTTATGGGTGACTGGCGGTGGTCACTGATGGGTGACGGGTGACTGGCGGTGGTCACTGATGGGTGACTGGCGATGGTTACTGATGGGTGACTGGTCATGGTCACTGATGGGTGATGGGTGACTGGCGGTGGTCACTGATGGGTGAGGGGTGACAGGCCACGGGTGACTGGCGGTGGTTACTGATGGGTGACGGCCATGGTCAGTGATGAGTGACAGGTGACAGGCTACGTCCGTGTTGGGTGACAGGCCACTGATGTGCCGGTTGACACACCACGGTAACTGATGGGTGACGAGTGACACGCCACGGTCATTGATGGGTGTTGGGTGACAAGCCATGGTCGCTGATGGGTGACGGGTGACATTCCACGGTCACTGACGGGTGACACGCCACAGTCAGTGATGGGTGACGGGTGACAGGCCACTGTCAGTGATGGGTGACAGGCCACGGTCAGTAATGGGTGACGGGTGACATGCCACGGTCAATGACAGGTGACGGGTGACACGCCACGGTCAATGACGGGTGACGGGTGACAGGCCACGGTCAGTGACGGGTGACAGGTACACTTTATGATGACAGGAGCACTTTATGATGACAGGTGCACTTTATGGGGGGCATATGGGGTGACTGTTGGGGTGACAGGTGCATTAGGGGGGCATGTGTCAGTGTGCTTTTACTGTACAGATCAGTAACTCACTGATCCCAGCTCTTCTCTCCTCACACTGGACACTGTGTGAGGAGAGAAGAGCTGGTAACAGTGAATTACCGCTCTGTTTACATTGCATGTGATCGGCTGTGAAGTAGATCACAGCCGATCACAAGGTATCAGCCGCCGGCTGGTACCTGTGTCGGAGACAGGCAGTGTTCCCTAGGAACACGCAGCCACCGACACGCACGCGCAGCACGCTCCCGATCGCGCGCATGCGCAGTGCGAATCGGGGAAAATCCATTTGTGATCGTCACAGCCGATCACATGGTAAACAGCCATGCCCAATCGCTGTTCACCCCCGTCGGTGACGCGGCGTGTCCTGGGGACACGCCGACACTGACAGAGCCGGGATGCGTGCGCCCGATCGCGCGCAATCCTGTCTTAAAGGGGCGACGTCATATGACGTCCACCCGGGACGAGAGCCGCTCCGCTCCGCCGTCATTTGAGCGGTTAATAACGCCCCTGTGTATGAGGCCTTAGTAAAGAAAGATGAAAAAAGTTCCGCTTTCAATGTTTAGTAACTGAAGTACATAAACAAGCTATCTTTAAAAAAAACAAACAAACTTAAAATGAATATATCAGCTGGGTCCACATATAGAAAAAAAAAACGATCCTTTCATCACAGCACGTCTTCTCATGATGTTATTTCATTCGGGCCACCAGGCCTTGCGTCTCTTGGTTGCATTGCTTGCATTTTGCACACATACCTTCTTTACCTATAGAGGAAATTTCAAGAAAATATTCCCAAATTGGGCCTCTTTTACGGCCTGCTGCCATTTTGCTCCTTAAGGGAGAAATAAAGCACCTCAAGCTATGTGCAGAAAGATCACAAGGTTTATATAAGCTGCTTAGAAGGTTTTATTTTTACTGCTTGTTCTTCCTCCTCACACTTAGGCCCCATTCACACCTGGGCGTCTTGTAGCTTGAAGCCTGAAGCTACAAAACGCTGGAGGGGAAAAAAAAAATCAGTGATTCTCTATGGAGATGGTTCACATCTCTACTCCAAAACGCCTGAAGCCAAAAGCCTGAAAACGCCTGAAGCTCAAACAAGTACTGGAGGTATTTTTGTAGCTTGATTTGGGCGTTTTTCTACTTTTTACATTGGTGACGTTTTGACCTGTACAAAATTGCGGCAAAAAGTGCTTTAAAAATGCATGCATTTCTGCCTGAAAACGCTGCGCCCAGGTGTGAATGCAGCCTTAGGCTCAATTCACATGAATGCATTTTGCTTTTCAGCGTTTTTTCACTGTTTTTTGCTGTGCTTTCTGTGGGTTTTTTACAGCGATTTTGCCGCGATTTGCGTTTTGCGGTTTTTTTATATTTAATTTTTTTTTTTTATAAAAATTTTTTTTTGGGGGGGAAATGTTGTTGCTAAGCAGATTTAAAATGCAAATCGCGGTAAAAAAGCAGCATTTGCGTTGTTCATGCTTGCCCATTGAAGTCTATTACATGAAAAATGCGGCTTTTTGCATGAAAAAAGTCCCCGACCCTTTCCAAAAACGCAGAGGCACAAAAAAGCATTGATATGAACATCTTCCATAGGAACCCATGTTAAAAAAAATTCCCTGCATTTCTGCAAACTGCAAAATGCATCAAAAACGCACTAGTGTGAATGCAGCCTTAGAGCCTGGTACAGATGCAATTTTCTTCAAACAATCATACAGTTTGTAGTGTACATAGATTTGCAAAACAATGGAATAAAGGAATATTCCTGAACTTTGTTTTATCTCATGAATACTGTGAAGCATCAATGCAGTGCATGTTATTTGTAAATATCTAAATGTAAATATTGCAGAATATACAGCCTATACATAACTAAGCTCCATTTCATACTGAATAAACAAAATCATTAATGCATCTTAAATAGAAAACTATCTTTAGATGTTTTTTACTCCAAAACCATTTTATTAAAATAAATTTGATAAAAATCAAAAAAATCGATTTAAATTGAAAAAAAAGAGATTTTTAATTTTTTTTTTATTTTAAAAATCATCTTTTACCTGACGGAAATGTGGCAAACACACTGTAACCCAAATTGGCTGGAGCACTACTAATAGCTTTTGGCCACTTTTTTAATCGGCGTCCAAATTTGGTACAAGTATATAAGTGGTCCATATAGTGAACTTGGTGTGGAGTTATTTACTTTAAGGTCATCACAAAGGACAAGGGGGCACTCTTTACGTCTAGAGGAAAAAAGATTTCATCTACAAATACGGAAAGGTTTCTTCACAGTAAGAGCTGTGAAAATGTGGAATAGACTCCCTCCAGAGGTGGTTTTGGCCAGCACAGTTGATTGCTTTAAAAAAATGCCTGGATTCTTTCCTTAATGTAAATAATATAACTGGGTACTAACATTTTTAGGTAAAGTTGATCCAGGGTGAATCCGATTGCCTCTCGGGGAATCAGGAAGGAATTTTTTCCCCCGTTATAGCAAATTGGATCCATGCTTTGCTGGGGTTTTTTGCCTTCCTCTGGATCAACTGTGGGTGAAGGATTGTATATGGGATTATTTGGTTGTGTATGTGTGTATATATATATATATATATATATATATAAATGTTTTTTTTTTTTTGTTGGTTGAACTGGATGGACTTGTGTCTTTTTTCAACCTGACTAACTATGTAACTATGGTAGATCTGTGCCTATGCTGTGGCACTTCTTATCCTCCGCCCTACAGCCAGCATACTGCACTACAGTACAGTGGAGATAGTCAGGGTGCATGCGCAGCTCAGCTTACAGTGCCAGTCCGGTCTCCAAGTGCAGGGATGACTGGAGTAACGTCATCCCCCACCGGACAATAAAGAGGCCTGAAGACCAGCACTCAGAAGATTACGGTGATAGCACAGGACCGTTGAACAGGTAAGTATGTAGACTTTGTCCCTCTGTTTCAAATCTTCTAAGGGTCCTTTTACACAGGTGGTCCACCCAGAGGAAATCCTCTTTGCTCAGCGGGGGATCGCTCTGCTGATCCCCGCTGAGCAGGTGGATGACAGGCCAGTCTCCACTCACTGTACAGAGACGGACCTGTCAGAGCCCCGCTCTCTTCTATGGGAAGATCGGATGAAAACTGACCGCCTGTCTGTTTTCATCCAATCCGCCAGACGGATGGAAAATTGGGTCCGCATCTGTTTGGATTTAACGGACAGGATTGGATCAGATAGCACTGGACATGTCACTGCTGACATCTGCTGCCCTATAGGAGTGAATGGAGGCTCCGGTTTGCATATTGCACTGAACTGTCAATTCGGACAGGAATCTGATCACATGGGTGTGAACACATCCGATCCTGGTGCGGACCAAAAAAAGGGTCCTGTGTGAGTTCAGCTTGAATGCAATGCAAATTAAGCCATACAAGCTGTATGGCTGAATTTGCATCGCATAGACATCACATGTGATTTGCACAGCAGTGCGGTGCGAATCACATGCGATGTCTGACACCTCAGCAATGGGAACCGGCCCTAAGGACGCGGCCAGCTTCCCGGCCCGCTCCTTAACAACCAGCTATCCACTGGTTGTTAAGGACACTGGTGGCCTCAGCTTCCATAAAAAAAAATGCTCCGCTGGCCACCAGCGTTTAGAAGAGTATAGGAGCTGTCAGTGATTTTTCTGCAAAAATGCTGCTGCTCCAGAACACGCTGGCAGAGCTGGCTGGCACGCTGGCTGTCTGCCACTAAACTCTCCTGCCAAAAAACGCTGCTAAAAGCCTATGTGTACATGAACACATAGGATAACATGCACATGAGTTTAGAGACAGTTAAAGAAAAAAGTCTGATGCCCAAAACAGCAGCTGTAAAAACGCGCAGTGTGCATGAAGCCGTAAACATGGAGTCATCATCACAGAGGCATGATCTGATAGACTAAGATGTGACAACAAAGTAGCACTGGAAATATTTGTATATACCTTATCTAAAACAATGTTCTTCTCCCTTGTTGAAAAGCGCACATTATTACAAAATTTAGAAAACAATTTCCAGCTCTACATGATTGAAATCTCCAGCCACAATCACAACCCCCTCTGGATGCACATTCAGCTAACGTAATAGTGTCATATAATTTCTCCAGTGCCAGCTTAGAATGTGCCCTTGGAGGTATGTACACAGCCACAATTATAGCATTAGTAACTTTTCTTGGTATAAAATATGGTCTACATAAAAGATATTCCAAATCAGGTGAATAATATGGTTGGTGGACATTAAGAGGGTGGCATAGCGCCCCATCCTGATGCCTATATTTACTGATTTAAAGCACAACTGTGCCATTGATGACCTCTTTATGAAAATGCTAGCTGCCTAACAGTCATGCTGATCCTTTACCTTCAATACATACGGCATCATTGATCTGTCACAAGCATGCAAAAAATTAAGCCAGCGATCTTTACAAAGTATTGAACCCATTAATCACATTGCCAGTTAAGGAACTATCAGCGACGGTAGCCTCCATATGTCTCTGATGGCATGTTTCCCTCAGGGCACTACCTACATACATAATTGTGAAAAATATCCAAAACGACCAACTACAAACCCATGTTCACAATATTTACCATCGTATGTAGTAGAGATCAACTCTGCAATCTTCTCTCCAGCTGCTTTGGCATCATACACAGTCCAGTCCAGGCAAATATCATGTCAATCACATCAGGATTTACTTGTTACTCCTCTTATACAGGTAAAATGAAACTGCCCACATTCCAAAAGGTCAAGTTTCAGCTTCCGGGGAGTTACAACGTGTGTGACACTGCTGCCACTCACTGGAGAAACTGGCCCTATCCATCAATGTTAGGCCTAGGTGACACATACTTGGTTATAATTGCCCCCAATTACTTGAAAAATTTACTGATAAAGCACAATTTTCACTAACAACCTGAAATATGTCAGAAACTCCTATTATAAACCAAAGCGATGAATATTTAAAGTCTAAATTCACCATTAAAAAAAATAATGAATGTGCATATTTTTGCAGGAAATAAATGTGCATTAATTATTTTTTCCCACAGGGGCCCACAAAGCATTGCACCCTTGATCAATGGATCAGTGGATTACGTGTGCAGGCTCCTGCAGACAGTTCCTCCAGGTTTTTCAGGTTGAAAGCTGGAGGAAGTATCAAAGGACTATGAGTGTTCTGATCAAGGGGAAAGGGTTGAGGTGCTTAGCAACATGTTATACCCTAAATACAGGTATAACATATAACATGTTCCTAAAGGCACACAATGCAAAATTTGTACGGGAATTTTTGTTCGACGGCTGATCATCTGAAATTCTTACCGTTTCGTATGGTCCTTTCGACAGCCGATTTGGATTTTTTGGAAGACAAAAGCTGGATTTGCAGACTATAAAAAATTTTTTGTACGTGAACTCAACGTCCGATTTTCATATCATTAGTACGGTTTTTGTCCGAGAAAAATTGTAAGAGCACGACTATGCATGCTCAGAAATGAAAAAAGACATGCAAAGCTATTCAACGCATTACATCACTTCTGAAGTTGAATTTTCGTATGGTTAGTAATCTCTTCACTTTCCACATGAAACAAGCATCCAACAAAAAAAAGGACGTTCGGTCGTCTGAAAATCTAAGCGTGTGTACGAGGCTTTAGCCTTTAAACAGTACAAACAATATGTAATCATTAACAATAATCATAACATGTAATCTGCTTGGCTTTACAATCAAAAAATAAAAACAGCATGAAAAAATGTGAGCAAGACTAAGATTATGAAAGACATGGGGCATCCTGGGAAAGAACAGAAAAATAAGTTTGATGCTGCAAACAATGGGCATGATCAGTGGGAGGTCTTGTATACACACTGCACACATATACCACAGTCCTTGTACCCACAAAATATGATTTACTGCATCAAAACTGATCTCACAGACACAAATAAACCTCTGGACAAAGGATCATTTATTTTCCCTAATTCAAGCTTCTCTTACATATGTTTTTATGCATACAAAAAATATATTTTTGTCTTACTGAGCATACCTTAAAGGGGTTGTAAACCCTCAAGGTCTTTCACCTTCATGCATTCTATGCATGAAGGTGAAAAACCTTTTCACCTGCAGCAGCCTCCCCGAGCCCCCCTTTACTTACCTGAGCCCAAAACGATCCAGTGGCGCCGACAAGCTTCACAGCTCACCCGAGCTGCTCCGGTACTCATTGGCTGGATTGGTAGCAGGGGAGCCATTGTCTCCCGCTGCTGTTAATCAATTCCAGTGACCTAGGAGCCGAGAGGCAGGGACAAGTCCCACTGTTTGTGTGAATATACGCAACAGCAGGACTCGGGAGCGCGCCCGTACGGGTGACCCCAGGGAAGCACTTCCCTTTGGTGGTCACTCGAAGAGGAGGAGCCCAGAGCACCTCTGGAGGACCCCAGAAGACGAATTTAGGGGCCACTCTGTGCAAAACCGCTGCACAGAGGAGGTGAGTATGACATGTTTGATATTTAAAAAAAAAACTGTGAGCCTTTAGTATTGCTTTAAAGAAGATCTTTATTAAAACCAGCAACTGTTGAGACAATTAACACCTTAGTTAGGTCCATGTACAGAATAATGTATAGAGCACAGGAGTAAGTAACAAATAAAACACCATGTTTACAGTGCAGCAGTCAGTCCCCAGCATTCCCCCCTACAAATCGGCAGAGTACCCCTTACATCTGTGTCCCCATAGTATCACCTTATATAAGAGCCCCAAGAATCTCACCTTACATCATTGGTCTGTTACATCCCCCAGAGTGCCTACATACATCAGTGTCCCAAGAGCACTACCTTACATCAGTGACTCAGAAGTGCCCCCTTAGTTACTCTAGAATGCCCCCTTAGCACCTCCAGACAGAGTTCCCCCTTAGTACCTCCAGACAGAGTGCCCCTTAGTGCCTCCAGACAAAGTGCCCCCTTAGTGCTTCAAGACAGCGTGCCCCCTTAGTGTCGGGCACGAGTGACAAGCTGGCAGGAAAGCAAAGCATTTTTCTATGGGCACTTTTCTCCCATCTACAGACATTTACGGACTTGAGAAAAGCGCCAGCCATAAATTTACGGATGGCTGGCAACACTGCTGGTTAGGAAGCAGTGTCAGGGCCTAAACTGAATACATCCACTATACAATCTGTTATATAATCACCTTTTGTTTTACCAAAATGTTTTAATATGAGGACAAACTAAACAATCCATTCAATTAGTATCAAATCAGGTAATCCATTGTATTACATAGTTGATGGTAGATCTTGTACAACCAGATTGTATAGTGTGTGGTCAGCCATAGGACCTAACTATATGCATTGGACTGATTAAGGCAGCTTGCCTTATGTCTTATTAGTTTGGTCCGCACCACTGCACTGCAGTGATATACCTTGAAAAAAGTAGGGCTTTTTGTACTTTTTTCAGCGCAGTACTGTTGCAAAATGTGACATGCGGTATAAATTTTGCCGCAATGCATTGTGGATGCAGCATGTTCAAGACCCCGAGCAGTTGCATGATATGTTGTACTGTAGGTGGGCAGTAAAACTGCAGCTCAACCACTTCTTTTTACAGCCCCCGGCCACCCCGTGAACAAGACCTAAGGGTCCGTTCACACTGCTTGCATGCTAAATGCCCTTATTTAACCTGCAGGCAGATGTCAGCTTCAGCGCATCATACTGTTTATTTTTATTTTTCTCTCTTTTTTAAACATTATTTTAAGTGCACAAAATGACTCTTCATTCTTGTCTCCGCTCGCACACCTGGTAAGGAATAAGAAGTAGTGTCAGGTTTAGAGATTGCACAAGCACACCTGGTTGGGAAGCAGTGTCAGATGTTAGTCAGATGCCAAATAGTTAAATACAATTAAAAAAACCTGAATAGCAATCTCTACTAATCCTGTGCCCTACATCCAGTAGTCATCCTTTTTAATACAAGTAATGTTTTATTGTACATCATACATAGCAAAATTATATATGTGTTAAAAAACCGTGACATATGATGAACAGGGATGAGCCCGGGTGCGTTCAGATCCTAGTCCTGGATCCTAGTCTGAACCCACCTGAGCAATCCCGCCAGGAAGATTTCAGTGCACATGGCAATCATAAGTGTCCAAGGCATTCCCTGCCCCACAGCCGCACATATGCACGCCCTTTGTGTGACTGTGGGGCAAAGAATGCTTATGATTGCTAATGATTGGTGATGTACAGTGAAGCTTTAGTGAAATGGATACCAGCAGAATCCTATGCAGAAAACGGAAAATTGTATCAAATACCGTAATTTTCCTTTCCTGACACCAAACCATGGCAGCATACTAGTGATAGAGCTCCGCCTCTTGACCACTCCCTCAGGACCA
Source organism: Glandirana rugosa (assembly GCA_018402905.1). Classification (NCBI taxonomy): domain Eukaryota; kingdom Metazoa; phylum Chordata; class Amphibia; order Anura; family Ranidae; genus Glandirana; species Glandirana rugosa. The sequence goes on from BLSH010481424.1 coordinate 702,643, forward strand.
GTGAATAGCATAAAAAAAGGCATAGTTAG
>BLSH010481424.1:702681-730254 GCA_018402905.1 Glandirana rugosa
GTGTTAACGAGGAAAGTCTAGTAGATTGTCCGGAAAACAGTAAGGTCGACCCTTAGTAGTTCCTTTTCTCCAATGACGGACCCGAGATCGCCCGAACCACCACGTATATCCCGCTCCCCCGTACTCGAAGGCAGTCACCACCACATGAGATGGTCTCACCAACGTCAGAGCTGACAGGGTGGGTTCTACTTGCCAAACCAATATTCTAATTAGGATGGGACAGTGGACTGAATAGTCCTTCCTACAAAGTCCACTGATGACAAGGCACCTTTGTCTACTCCTTAAAGTTTGAATAGTTATGCTAGGATGACCATGATACTTCTACAGATGGATACTATAGATGCTTACAAATGGGCTGCCTATGAGACTGCAACCACTCTGGTAGAGTACACCACCACTGACGGAAGCTCATGCCCCCTCGCCCTATATGCACCACCAAGCCCGCTAGAGCCCAGGCAGTAACCTCTTTTCCTTGATGATTCCCAGCTGGAATGACAAAAGGCCTGTTAGATGATCTGAAAGGAGCAATTGTGGACAGGTGCCTCTTTCTGAAAACATCCAGGTCGTGTGACTTTCCTGTGTGATGTTCTGGAAATTTAGGCAATTCCCAGATGTCTGTTAAATAGAGGGCTATTGCTACCTTTGATAGATTGGGCCTATTGAGATTGCTACCTTTTGAGATTGGGGCCCACCCAGGCAGGTCGGGTGGGAGCTCGCCTGCTCCGCTTCCGTCATGTCTGGGCGGCCTTGATCTCGGACACCTGGGCCGTCAGGACAGTGTCCCTTGGCCACGCCTGGTCCTTCATAAAACCCCTAGTACCCAGGGTCATGCCCACAATGCTGCCACGCTCAGAGGAGAAAAGGCAGATACTTCGGACATACATGGACTCACTGGTGGCCCAAGGTGCAGCTATTCCAGTCCCACAAGAGGAAAGGTTTCAGAGCCTGTATTCCCCCCCTGTTTCTGGTAAAGCAGCCAGGCGATTGGATGATATCAATAGATCTGAAGGATGCCTATTTTCACGTGCCGGTAGCAGAAGAGTATCACAAGTATCTCCGCTTCCTAGTGGATCAGAGGCACCTCCAGTTTACGTGTCTCTCATTTGGGCTGTCAACGTCCCCACGGGTGTTCTCAAAGGTTCTGCTGGCCGTAGTGGCACTGATCAGAACCAGGGGTGTGAGGTTACATCACTACCTCGACAACCTGCTACTGCTGGCACAGGACAAAGATCAGCTGGTGGCACACAGAGCCCAAGTGATTGGTACATTACAAGAATTCAGGTGGATATTGAACCAAGAAAAAAGTCAGCTGATTCCGACACAGAGGCTAGTATACCGGGCCCGCAATTCGATACAGGCAAGAACACCATTTCTCTTCCAGAGGACAAGATTGCAGTCATCCGGGAGCGGCTGCGGCCAGCTCTGGCGTCCCAGTGCCTCAAGATAATTGGTACTATGGTCTCAACAGCCCCCATGGTCAAGTGGGCCCTATGGAAGATGCGCCCATTTCAGGCAGGATTCCTTCAGCAATGGCGCCCGGACAGAGACAACCACGTCATCCGCATCACAACAGCTATGAGGGACAGCCTACCTTGGTGGTTACAGAGCAGGAACCTGCTCAGATGTCATGCCATCATCCCACCTCAGTGGGTAACTGTCACATCGGACGCCAGCAACTCTGGGTGGGGAGCCCACTGCGGGACGGAGATTGACCAAGGCTGGTGGGGCCCATTGCCCCAGATACCAGTCTCCAATATTCCTGAACTCCGGGCAGCCCACTGTGCCCTCCGAGCGTTCCACCACCTATTAGTTGGGAAAGCGGCACTTCTGAGGATGGACAATGTGACGGCAACCTCTTATGTGAGGAGACAGGGAGGGACGCGGAGCCTGTCCTGCTACGGGAAGTAGATCCGATCCTGTCCTGGGCCCAGAGGCATGGATATCTCGGCAGTCTACATCCTGGGGGTCCGGAATCTTCAGGCGGACTTTCTCTCCAGAGTTCAGCTGAGCAACAGCGAGTGGTCTCTACACCCGGAAGTCTTTGCCTGGGTTCTGTCTCTAGGAGTCGACCCCGAGGTCGATCTGTTCGCGTCCCCTCTCAACCACAAGCTCAGCAAGTATTACACGTGGGGCCAATGTCCCCAAGCTTTCGGGGTGGACGCGCTGACAGACACCTGGAGATTCACCAGGGCATATGCCTTTCCACCAGTTTCGATCATCCTCAAGTTCCTCCAGAGGCTCCGAGCCGAGAGGGCCGAGATCACAGCAGTTCTGCCATTTTGGCCCAACAGGCCCTGGTTCACACTCCTGTCTCAGCTCAGCTTCAGGGCCCCGGTGCCTCTTCCCTCCAGACTAGTCATCCTAGTCCAAGGGGCAGTCCTGCACCCATGTCCAGCGAGGCTGCACCTGATGGTTTGGTTCTTGAGAGGGAGTGGCTCGAGGCCCTGGGTTGCGCCTCCCCAGTGATCTCTACCTTGATGAGCTCCAGAAGAGACAGTACCAACAAGGTATACGGTAGAATATGGGCAAAATTCTCCAGCTTCACATTTTCCAGAGGGAAATCCGTCAAGGAAGCGGGGATTCAGGAGATCCTAGGGTTCCTTCAATCAGGTCTGGAGTTACCCCTCTCAGCTCACTGAGAGTGCAGGTCTCGGCCTTGTCAGCATTCACAGGAACAACATGGGCAGCCAACCCGTTAGTTCGCCAATTCCTCAGAGGGGCAGCAAGACTGAGGCCACAAAGGAGAGTAAGGTTCCCTAAGTGGGACCTCCCGCTGGTGCTGGATTTCCTGACGGATTTTCCAGCCGGTGAGATGAATACAGCCTCGGTACAGGATCTGTCTATAAAAATGGCCTTCCTAGTGGCCATAACTTCCGCCAAGAGAGTCTCGGAAATCGGGGCTCTAGGTCATAAGGAACCATTCCTCACCTTCTTTCCGGACCGGGTGGTATTAATTCCGATGCTTGGGGCCAGACCCAAAGTGACATCGGTGTTCCATGAAAATCAAGAGATCACCCTACCCACATTCAGAACAGCGGGTTCAACGGAAGCACACCCCCTAGACATTGGGGAGACATTGAGGAATTACCTGCAGACCACGGCCTCATTCAGATGCTTGGATTACCTGTTTGTCCAGTTCGCTGGCAAAGACAAAGGGAAGCAAGCTTCTTCTAGAATGATTGCAGCCTGGATTGTCCAGGTTATCCGGAAGGCTTACAGGGCTAAAGGCTTGGCTCCTCCAGAAGTGGTGATGGCACACTCCACTAGAGGTATCGCCACGTCCTGGGCGTCTGCTCGACACGTGGCTCCTGACGTTATTTGCAGAATGGCCTCCTGGTCCTCTCTGAACACATTTATGACGCATTACTGCGTAGAACCAGCATCTTTGTCATCAGTTAATTTTGGGTTAAGAGTCTTCTCAACTGACAATATCAATTAAAATCTCTTTTGTTCAGCATTCCCACCCATGTGGTCTGTTTCGGCTAGTTAAGTCCCACACGTAGGCTGCCATGGAGTCCGTCAGGAAAACGGAAAATTTTCTACCAAATACCGTAATTTTCCTTTCCTGATGGACTCCATGGCAGCCGGAGTCCCCACCCTCGGGTATAAGAGGAGGGGCTAGATACGGAACACAGGTATGGACCAGGAGGCAAAATTTATGGGATTAGGGTCCTATAGGATTGGAGGGGGCGGGGTAAACCCATACGTAGGCTGCCATGGAGTCCATCAGGAAAGGAAAATTACGGTAAGTATTTGGTAGAAAATTTTCCGTTTTATGCTCCTTCATAGTCTTTGTGTGGCTTGTTAAGGTGGATACTTCAAATAAAAAGCTAATGCAATCCATTCAAATATTTAATTCCATTAAAAAAACAAAATATCTCTCCTCATGAAAAGTGCATTGGCTGCTGTTCCTCCTGAACAGATGATGCTTTGGGTCACATTGCAGAATTATTATAAAGGCATCCACATATATAAATTACCTTGTAATCATGTCTTGCTTTATCAATCTATACACACATCACAGCAAGCAAAAGAAGATCCAGTGTAGCATTCACTTATCCCCCCCCGAGTGGGACCCCTAGGTAGCTCCATGGGTTAGCATTTCAAACCTCAGGACATAACTCTTGACTCTTTGTGGGGTGGAAGAAATGTGTCACCAATCATTTTAGAACATTTAAGAGGGTTTATTAAAGAGGAGATCCGCCCGCCCCTTTAAAAATTAAACGTCCCCAACTACACATACCGTAGCTGCTGACTTTTAATAATAGGACACTTACCTATCCTGGAGTCCAGCAATGTCGGCACCACAGTTGATGTTTCCATCAGCTGTTGGGTGCTGCCACCACCATTGCCGGTAAGGAAACCCGGCAGTGTAGCCTTTCTGCACATGCGCAAAGCACGCTGCGCTCTCACTGGCTGGCAGAAGGGGAGGGAGGGGACCAAGCTGCTGAAGTACTTTGCCGCAGCCCCATCTCCCGGAAGTGGGGACAGGATACCTGTCAAAGACAAGTATTTGCTCCCAAGAAAGGTGCCAAATGTGGCACCGAAGGGGGGATGGAAACTGATAAGCGGAAGCTCCATTTTTGGGTGGAACTCCGCTTTAAAGGCACAATAACATCAAGGAAAGATGGGTTAGTGCACAGGAAACCCAAATGTGACAAAAACATGACTCCAAATTTCTAACCATAGTTGCTACCATAATAAAGGCCTTTAAAGGGATAGTTTACCTTTACCACAAAACTACCTATGCAGATAAGGGGCATCTGTAGACAAAAACAAACTGTGCAGTTCTGACTAAGATTAAATAATGCCCTTGCTATAGGTGTAGGCCAGTAGGTCATGGGGGCCCAACCGCTGGCCCGCAGGCTGTGGCCCGCGACGTCATCTGGTGTGACCCGCGCCTCCTGCTCTAGCATGGCGGGTTGGCAAACCCAGATTGCGGGTTCCTGACCCGCCATCCCCCAGCATCAGTGTGAAGAACGGAGTTGGCGCTAGTAGAAGCAGAGCCGATGCTTCCTGTATAGCGCCGGTTCCTTCACAGGCGGAGTGATACCATATGTGCTCCGCCTGTGACAAGAGCAATACAGGAAGCATCAGCTCTGCTCTCCACTGCAGCCGCATGCTTCCCCCAGTGCCGCTACTGTCACACTGATGGCAGGTAAGGGGGAATCACGAACCAGCCAGCAGTACCCAGAAGTACCTGCCAGCAGTGCCAGCCACCAGTACCCAGCAGTACCAGCCACCAGTACCCAGATGTACCAGCCAGCAGTACCCAGAAGTACCAGCCAGCAGTAACAGTCAGCAGCACCCAGAAGTAACAGCCATCAGTACCCAGCAGTACCAGCCATCAGTACCCAGAAGTACCAGCTATCAATACCCAGCAGTACCAGCGACCAGTACCAGCCAGCACTACCCAGAAGTACCAGCCATTAGTACCAGCCACCAATGCCCAGAAGTACCAGCCATCAGTACCCAGCAGTACCAGCCACCAGTACCCAGCAGTACCAGCTAGCACTATTCAGAAGTACCAGCCATCAGCACCCTGAAGTACCAGCCAGCAGTATCCACAAGTTCCAGCCACCAGTACTCAGCAGTACCAGCTAGCAGTACCCAGAAGTACTGGCCACCAGTACCAGCTAGCAGTACCCATAAGTACCAGCCAGCAGTACCCAGCAGTAACCAGAAGTACCAGCCACCACTACCAACCACCAGTACCCAGCAGTACCAGCCACCAGTACACTCAGCAGTATGAGCCAGCAGTACCAGCCACCAGTACCCAGCAGAACCAGCCAGCAACAACCACCAGTTCCGAGAAGTACCAGCCAGCAATACCCACCAGTACCCAGAAGTACCAGCCAGTAGTACCCACCAGCACCAGCCAGCAGTACCCACCAGTATCAGCCAGCAGTACTCACCAGTACCAGCCATCAGTACCCAACAGTGCCAGCCAGCAGTACCCACAAGTACCAGCCACCAGTGCCCAGTAGTAACAGCCAGCAATACCCACCAGTACCCAGAAGTACCAGCCAGCAATATCCACCAGTACCAGTCAGCAGAACCCATCAGTACCCAGAAGTACTAGCCAGCAGTACCCACCAGTACCTAGAAGTGCCAGCCACCAGTACCCAGCAGTACCAGCCAGCAGTACCCAGAAGTACCAGCCAGCAGTACACACCAGTACCCAAAAGTACCAGCCAGTAGTACCCACCTATACCAGCCAGCAGTACGCAGCAGTATCAGCCACCAGTATCAGCCAGCAGTCCCCACCAGTACCAGCCAGCAGTACCCACCAGTACTCGCCAGCAGTACTTGCCAGTACCAGCCAGCAGTACTTGCCAGCAGTACCCACCAGTACCAGCAAGCAATACCCACCAGTACCAGCCAGCAGGACCCACCTACAGTACCTGTCCTGAAGGACAGCCAGCAGCAGCTACCAGCCATACCTGCCTGGGGAACAGCAGCAGAGAGTGATACAATCAAACCCCAATAACAAGGAGGTCTGAATGTTCTAAATGCACCCAATGAAGGATGTCTGTCCACTCAGGTGATATTGCATCTCCAAAGGCAGATTACACAAACTCCAATCCCGCAATGGTAAGCATTTGAGAGAAACAGAGAGGAACCTCAATGGTGTAGTACCGAAATACTCAAATTCATTGCATCAAATAGAAATTTACCCACAAGAAGTAAAAGAAAACAGAACAGTGCTTTGCCCTGGCTGATGAGCAGGAGTAAAAATGTTACCGCTATAGCTCTGCCTGATGCGCATGTTTCGTCAGCTCAGACATTGTCCAGGGAACAGGCATAGCAATGTGTAAACCATCTGCTATATAAAGGACACCACAGGACAGCAGCGGGGAGGGGGGCGTGTTCAGCAATATTGTATAGAAGCTCCCATGTGCACTACCCAGCCAGTAGTCCTGTTCTTGAGGACCACACAGTTAGTGACCATGTTTTTAAAGACCACTATCAAGGCTGTTTACGTAGCCGGCAGCAATGTTCTAGAAAAACATTAAGGCAGACAGCGGCCAAGTTCTAAGAGACAATTATTGTGGCTAATTAGGTAGCCAGCAGCCATGTTTAAACAATTGGCACAGCCAGCAGTCATGTTCTGGAAGACCACTATTAATACTATTTACAAAGCCAGAGGCCATATTTAAAAAGACCAATACTAGGTCTGCTTGCATAGTCCAAGCAAATTAACCAAAAATGTATACAAAATCTTTTTTTTTCAAATAAACAAAGCTTAAAAAATGATTCCGATAAAATATATGATATATGATGTATCCGAATTTCCAAATTACAATAGTGGCAAATTTAAACAAATCTGGAATAACAAAAAAAAAATTTGGGCGAAATTCGAATTCGAATAATTTTCGAATGGTTTGATTACTTTTCGAATTCGAATAGTCTTTCAATCTCCAAAGAAAATAAAATAGAATAAAAAATAAAGGACTAGAATAGAAAAAAAAATAATAGACTATAAAAGAATATAACAGAAAATAAAAGAATAGAATATAATGGAGTAAAACAGAACAAAATAAAAAAACAGAATAGACTAGAATATAATAGAAACAAATAGAATAAAATTACATTTATATTATAACCATCTTCTAAATTTTGAATTTCAAATAGAATAAATTTAATTACATAAGAAAAAATAGAAGAATAAAATAGAAAAAAAAGAACAGAATAGACTATAATAGAATAGAATAAAGTAACAATAGCATAGAATAGATAGAATATAACTGTCATGGCCGCTCTCCTCTTCCCCCCTCCCTGTCCCTCTCCTGCTCCTGCACCCCTCCCCTCTATGCTGTTTGCCGGAGCTAGAGGGCTGCTCCCTGCCGAGGCAGCATCCTCTGCTCACGGCAAAGCGCCAGGATGTCGGCCCCCCTGCCACGCCTGCAGGTGAGATTTCTCATCTGCAGGCTGGCAGCTTTTCAACGCCCCCCCCCTCCTGTCCCAGCGGGCACAGCACGGTCCCGATCCCCAGCGCTCTGTGCCCACTGGGGAGACAAAGGCCATGCTCCCTGCGTGGCCCGGAGAGGGGACTGGGCTTGTTGCCATGGAAACCCGACACCAGGTCGGAAAGGTTGCCTGGAGACAAGCATTCGCCCAGCTCGGTTTCAAAAGTGCTGCAGTGGGGCCGCAAGTTGTTCTCCCCTGGCTCCTCTCCCCTCACGTGCTGCTAGTCTGTGTGGTCCGGGGCTGCGGCCAGAGACCCCAGACCAATCCCCTTTCCTCCCCACTAACCATCAGGTCTGCATCCCCTGGAAAGGATTAAACATGTGTGCCAGCTCTGTTGTGTGCCATTCCCTGGAAAGGATTAACCCCTTTCTTGCCAGCTCTGTTGTGTACCATCCCCTGGAAAGTCCTTGCCCAGTTATGCTGTGTGTCATCCGCTGTCATGCTCGGACAAGGACTGTTGCTTTGTGCCCTCTGTTGTGTGCCGTCTTCCCACCGCGTTTCCCCTGTGAGTAAACTTTGCCTCCCCCCCTTGTGTGCCCGAATGGACTCCCTGTTACCAGAACTCTGCCTCTTCCCCTGTGTGCCCAAATGGACTCCCTGTTGCCAGGACTCTGCCTCTTCCCCTGTGTGCCCAAATGGACTCCCTGTTGCCAGGACTCTGCCTCTTCCCCTGTGTGCCCGAACAGACTCTTAGCCCCTGACTGTCGGTAATTCCTGTCGCCTGGCTGCAGGCTAACCATTCTCTCTTCAATAAAGCTTGTGTGAGCACTCCTACTCTCCGCGTGTGTTCTGTTCCCCCCACACCGCCATCACAATAACCATTTACCAAAATTCAAATAGCATCAATTTGAATAGGATAGAAAACAGTGGATTAGCAGCACAGTGGTGTAGTGGATAGCACTTTCGCCTAGCAGCAAAAGGGTCACTGGTTCGAATCCCGACCACGACACTACCTGCCTAGAGTTTGCATGTTTTCCCTGTGCCTGCGTGGGTTTACTCCGGGTACTCCGGTTTCCTCCCACACTCCAAAGACATGCTGGTAGGTTAATTAGATCCTGTCTAAAAATTGCCCCTAGTATGTGTATGTATGTATATGAGTTGGGCACCTTAGATAGGGACAGGGACTGATGTGAATGCACAATGTATATGTAAAAGCGCTGCGTAAATTGATGGTGCTACATAAGTACCTTCGAGTAGAGGATGATTGTCTTTTGGCGAGTGTCAATGTCAATTCCCTCTATACCAACATCAGACAGGACCATGCCATTAGTGCAGTGAGTTGGGCACTGGATGGAACCTTTCTGGAGGAGGAGCAGAAATCTTTTCTGATTGAATTACTCAAGCTCGCCATGAGCCATAATTTCTTTTGGTTTGATAAGAAGTACTTTAAACAAATCAAGGGAGTTGCTATGGGGGCTAAATATGCTCCTTCAGTAGCTAACATATTCATGAGCTGGTGGGAGGAAAAGGCCATCTTCGCGAGACCCCCCCCCCCCAGAGCTCAAACTGTTCAAACTGTACATCGACAACATTTTAATCGCGTGGTCCGGCACACGAGAGTCGTTGATGGATTTTCTGAACAGTATGGGTGCCAATCCCTTGGGTATTTCTTTTTCTGAACAGATAGGTCAGGAGGCTATCTACTTCTTGGATCTGACCATATATAAATATGGAGACAGACTATTTACACACACCTTTTTTAATGAAGTGGATCGCAATGGTTATATTCCTCTGGGGGCTTGCCACCACCCGAGATGGTTGGATGGCATCCCCAGAGGACAAATGATAAGAATTAGACGGAATTGCAACTCACTAAAAGATTTTGACCAACAAGCTGACGTTATTCTTGAGCGCTTTGTGGAAAAAGGATATGAGAGGAATAAACTAGAGGCCACTAAACACTCAGTCAGAAATTTAGACAGGGATACACTACTACAGCCTAAAATAAAGAAGGATTTAGATCTTGGTGTCCCATTCATGACTGGCTTTTTTAGGGAATAAAGACAATTGGAAAAAATTGTTAGAACCCATTGGCCACTATTGATGAGGGATAAAGATATATTAAATTTTTTTTTACCTAAAAACCCCCTCTTTGTTTGCAAGAAACCCCCTTCTCTATGTCTCAAATTAGCCCACAATGTTATAGATCCCCCTACCAAAACCTGTACCTTTCTTGATCAGGTAGGGTTCTATAGCTGTGGGAGATGCACTATGTGCAAAACCTCATCTTATAGAAAACGGAAAACCACACAATTTGAGTCTAAGGCATTGGGGAGAACATATGAGATCAGGAAATTTATTACATGTGACACCTCTCATGTAACGTATCTACTCACTTGTACGTGCAGCCTCCAATATATTGGACGCACAACACGCAAGTTAAGAATCAGATTGAGGGAACATGTTCAAAATATTAGAAAGGGTTTCAAGTATCCTAGTCTCTCCAATCATTTTAGACTCTTTCATAATAGAGATCCTAGCCAATTATCCTTTTGTGGGATTGACCGAGTGGAGTATTATCGGAGAGGCATCAATCTAACCAGGGCCATCTCTCAAAATGAAACCCAATGGATCCATAGGATGGGCACCTTGGATCTGCTGGGGTTAAATATTGACCTTGATATCAATTGCTTCCTATCCAATTGGTGAGGCCAGGACCTCTGCCCTAGTGGGTGGCCTTACTCCACCCATTATATCCGCGTTATTTTATTATTCCCTACAATTGTTTTTTCTTGTGTACATGAGGTTTTGCATCCACTTTTTTGAGCTTTTTTATAATTTTGACATATTTTAATAATGATTCCGTTCATTGGTCTTATGACATTTTTATGATAATTAAATTCATATATTTTTTAATATTATATTTTTTATTTTCATTTTCACATCTATATTCATTTTTTATTTTTACATATTCATTCTATATAGTTTGCGTAGCTTTTGAACTTTTTGGTATAGCAGATTTTTTGTTTTCTTTATTCTATGGTATTCCATTATACAGGGTGGGCCATTTATATAGATACACCTTAATAAAATGGGAATGGTTGGTGATATTAACTTCCTGTTTGTGGCACATTAGTATATGTGAGGGGGGAAACTTTTCAAGATGGGTGGTGACCATGGCGGCCATTTTGAAGTCGGCCATTTTGAATCCAACTTTTGTTTTTTCAATAGGAAGAGGGTCATGTGACACATCAAACTTATTGGGAATTTCACAAGAAAAACAATGGTGTGCTTGGTTTTAATGTAACTTATTCTTTCATGAGTTATTTACAAGTTTCTGACCACTTATAAAATGTGTTCAATGTGCTGCCCATTGTGTTGGATTGTCAATGTAACCCTCTTCTCCCACTCTTCACACATTGATCGCAACACCGCAGGAGAAATGCTAGCACAGGCTTCCAGTATCCGTAGTTTCAGGTGCTGCACATCTCGTATCTTCACAGCATAGACATTTGCCTTCAGATGACCCCAAAGATAAAAGTCTAAGGGGGTCAGATCGGGAGACCTTGGGGGCCATTCAACTGGCCCACGACGACCAATCCACTTTCCAGGAAACTGTTCATCTAGGAATGCTCGGACCTGACACCCATAATGTGGTGGTGCACCATCTTGCTGGAAAAACTCAGGGAACGTGCCAGCTTCAGTGCAGAAAGAGGGAAACACATCATCTAGCAATTTCGCATATCCAGTGGCCTTGAGGTTTCCATTGATGAAGAATGGCCCCACTATCTTTGTACCCCATATACCACACCATACCATAAATTTTTTGGTTCATACAGTCTTGGAGGGATCTATCCAATGTGGGTTAGTGTCAGACCAATAGCGGTGGTTTTGTTTGTTAACTTCACCATTCACATAAAAGTTTGCCTCATCACTGAACAAAATCTTCTGCGTAAACTGAGGGTCCTGTTCCAATTTTTGTTTTGCCCATTCTGCAAATTCAGTGCGCCGATCTGGGTCATCCTCGTTGAGATGCTGCAGTAGCTGGAGTTTGTAAGGGTGCCATTTGTGAGTAGCTAATATCCGCCGAAGGGATGTTCGACTAATGCCACTCTCCAGTGACATGCGGCGAGTGCTATGCTGTGGGCTCTTGCTGAATGATGCTAGGACAGCCACTGATGTTTCTTCATTAGTGACAGATTTCGCAAGCAGTTTGCTAACTGTAGCATGGGAGATGGGTGGTCTCGTATGCTGTCTTGCATTGAAATCTGCTGCAATGACCCGGCTACTGCATTCACCAGACATCAACACAATTTCTATCCGCTCCGCACGTGTTAACCTCAGCGACATGTCAATGGCTGTAAACAAAGATAAACTTGTAAATAACTCATGAAAGAATAAAGGTGCATTGAAACCAAGCACACCATTGTTTTTCTTGTGAAATTCCCAATAAGTTTGATGTGTCACATGACCCTCTTCCTATTGAAAAAACAAAAGTTGGATTCAAAATGGCCGACATGGTCAGAACCCATCTTGAAAAGTTTCCCCCCTCACATATACTAATGTGCCACAAACAGGAAGTTAATATCACCAACCATTCCCATTTTATTAAGGTGTATCCATATAAATGGCCCACCCTGTATATATGTGTTTATACATTCGTTTGTTTTGATGTTTTTGTATTACTATGGATTTGCATCAGAAGCGTCGAACTCCATTCTCACATTACACCACTAGATGGCGAGCTGTTTTTCGCAAGACGGTCGGCTGTGTAGGACGGATGTTTACAATCTCCAACAGTCCCCGATGGACCGTGATCAACGTCCGTGATGACGCTCTATTCACAGAGCGAAATGCGTTGTCATTTCCGGTCTGTCACAGTCGACTACGTCACATCCTGTTGGTGTTCATGTTATGGTGGAATGTTCGTTTGTGCTGTTGCAATTAAGAGATATTGAGATTTTATGCTGATTAACTACGATCGTTCTGTAAGTAGTTTTTATTTTGCGCAATAAATGCATTTTAATACAGTTTACACTATGAAGATTCTTTCTCTTTTCTGAGTGACTTGGAGTGCTGGTACCCTGAGGATTGTGAGTCCGGACACCAGGCTGATCCTACAGTTGCTATGGCCAAGTTTCACCCTCATTAACCTCCAGCTCTGCTGACCCTCTGACTGAAAAGCAGATGGTCCATTTCCTCTGGTAAGTGGGGGCACGAGAGGGTTCTGGCACCTGGCACACTTTCTTGCACAGACTTGTGTGGAGCACTCAAGAGCACTTTAAAGCACGCTGGTACCTATCATCAATAGCACATCAGTTATTTCAAGGACTTTTTTGTATTTTTTATTTGTGGATTTGTATGGACATTTATTTTCAGTTTGCCTTTTTGATTGGGTGCTGATTTTTGGTGTAGTGTCACATTTTGCAGGGGTGGCACTGTTTTTGTTGTTGTTATTAAAAAATAGAATAGAATAGATTAGAATAGAAAGAATATAACCATTTCCCAAAATTTAAATATAATCAATTTGAATAGAATAGAAAAGAATAGATTAAAATAGGAAGATAGTTATATTCATTCTATTCTATTATGTTTTTTTCTATACTACTGTGTTATTTTCTATTCTATTCTACTCTATTCTTTTCTATTCTATTCAAATTCGAATTGATTCTATTTGAATTTTGGAAAACGGCTATATAATTTATATTCTATTCTATTGTTTTTTAAATTCTATTCTATTCGAATTTCAGAAGATGGTTATAATCTTTCTATATTATTCAATTTTTTTTTATTCTATTGTATTCCTTTCTATTCTATTCCACTCTGTTCTGTTCTTTTATTTTCTATCCTATTTTGTTCTGTTTACACTATTATATATTTTCTGGTATATTATTGTATTATATTTTTTTATTTCTTATTTTATTCTATTCCTTTATTTTATATTCTATGGAAAACTGTTTGAATTCCAAAACTATTCGAAATTGAAAACTTTTCTAATAGATTTGAAAACTAATAAACAAACCAAACTTAATGCATACCAATCTAATCACCCTGGTAAACCAATAGAAGATGACTCAAGAACCTGACAGCGAAATGAAAAGATAGTCTAATTTCCTTTTGACCTTTGCATGTACACTGGTAGCAACTCGTGTAAGGGCCTGAAGTCTTCCTGCTGTGTACTCAGTGACTCCATGTGAATGTTTGGAGGGCCTGCCCGAGATTTCCTGAAAACTGCATACCACTTTAGATTTGAGCTTTGGAGATGGACGTAGTATCACTATTTCTGGTAAAAAGACACAAAAAGGATCTTTGCAGGAAAGTGCTGCAATCTCTAACATCATTCTGTCTGAAGCAACTGCTGTCAGAAGAACTATTTTTACCACTAGAAATCGCAAATGGAAATGAAGCTATTGGAGCAAAGGATGCCTGTACTAGTGCTTTCAGAACCAAGCCTAAGTCCCATGAAGGGAACAAGAATTTCTTGGTGGTCATATGGATTACGGCCTGCATGAAGCATTTGTTCAATGGCTCTTTCATCCATGTGCAGCCTGAAAAAGAGGAAAAAGGCAGAGACCTGTACTTTGATGGAGTTGTATGCCAGACCAACCTCAAGCGCTGATTGTAAAAATGCCCAGGATATTGGCTAGAGGTGGGAACTTTGCTGAGCAAACAGAACAAACTTCCTTCATATCCTCCTATATGTAGCCTTCATGGTCTTGTGGTCTTCACCAAGGTCTGAACCACCTCGGATGAGAATCCCTGCATCTCTAGTCCAGCCGATTCAATAGCCAGGCTATTAAAAGTGTTCTGTCCACATCTTCAGAAGAATCTTCATAATCAAAGGACACTTGGAGGAAGACAAACACTAACAGAAAAAAACCCTGCCACTGTGAATCCACTTTTTATCACTTCCCCTTTGTAACTTGTTACAAATACCGGAAGCTGTGTGTTCAGTGGACTGCCTATGAGAACTACCGCTGGAATGCACCATAGAGCCAATACTAATTGAGGTACGTATTGTTGGAAAACAATTTGCCTTAGGCTGGGTTCACACCTATGCGAATTGGATGTGGCTTACACCGCATCCAATTTGCATGACACTTGAAAACACATTGTTTTCAATGTGTCAGGTTCACATAGGTGCAGTGCATTCGCAGTCCGCATTGCACAGAAAACGTGTGCATTTCTGTGCAATGCGGTGCGAATTCCCAGGCCATTCTGTTCAATGGGAGCGCATCTGACCCGCAGATGTGCTCCGCATTGAACAGCGATTTTACGGGGGTCTTCCCCCTCCTCACTGCACCACCCTTCCTAAGCAGCCGATGCTCCGCCCCTTCTCGGCGGCAGACAGGCTGGAATTTGCACCGCAATGGTGTGAATCCAGCCTAACTGATCTGTTAGTGAATCCTGCTTTCCCAGTAAGTAGACCGCTGTTAACTGTCTGTAAGCAGCTCTCCACCCAGCGAAAAGTTTGTTACAAAAAGTAACCGGAAAGACAGACACTTGGTGCCCCCTTAATGGGCAATGTAGGCTACTGCTGTGTTATTGTCAATCCTCAACTTCATTCATGCCCAATGGCCTTGCACTTGTCCCCACAGACTTGAGGCAGACTGGAATCTGATGTCAGAATTATTCCATCTTCTGGGCTGAGAGGCATGCCACAAAAGAGGCATACTCCAGTTCTTGCTAATTTGTGCAGAAACAAAGACCTTCTAATCCATAGGCAGCCCATCCCATTGACTGAGGGAGGCAAATTGAAAAGCCCCCATGTGCCACTTGGCCCAAGGCAGCATTAGAATGGCCACTGTAAAATGCTCCAATAGGGACCATGTAATCCCTCACTGACATAAATGCTGTTTCCATGACTCTTCATATGCAGATTTTCATTTTGCAAATTTTGCAGTTTTGGAAAACCACTTGACATATTCGGGCATGAAAAACTACTGCAAGATCCTTCACATACTAAGAAGGGGTTAACTGTTTTTCCTGTTTGTTCACTACTAGTCAACTGAACTTGTAAAAGGATTTCTAGGACAAGGTTGTGATGCTTTGCCAGCTCCTGGCTTACACCTGCGACAATCAAAACGTCGTCCAAGAAGTGGTAGAGCCTTATCCCCAAAGTCGAATTACTGCCACTACTGCCAACAAAATGTTCAAAAGGTTTCATGGTGCTGTGTCAATTCTAAAAACGGCAAACACCTGAACTGGAAGTGACAGCCGGTCACTGCAAATCTCACATGTCATATGGAAATATACGTCACCCAGGTCGAATGACTCTAACCGGTCCTCATGCTGAACTATCGCCATGACTGTTTTCACGGACTGCATCTTGAACCTTTTGTTCTGTATGTACTGTGACGTTATGCGAGGCACCACAATGGACGGGCGATGCTTGACACCTCGCTTGTATTCATTTTGAGGCGTCTAGTGGGAGCCCAACCTGGGTTTTGCCGGCCCAATGGCAGAGCTGGTTCCGGCCCGGTCTTACACTGTGTGTACGAGGCTTAAGACTGTTTCAGCTGCTGTTTGGTGACTGGCGGTCACTACCCCGCACCACTGTCTCCCTGCCCTCTGACAGGAGAGCGGCACGCTGCCTATACCAGACGGGAAAACCCCAATGGTGAAATTGCAGAGCTTACTGATACCACACCTGTAGAATATTTGTGCTATCTAAGCAACATTGCCCACAACCCGGCACAAAGGATACCCAGTTTCAGGAGGGTTTACGTCCAACATTCTGGGTCTTCCAACTCCATGAGAGGCTGTACATGGAAGGGGCAGTGCGGTAGGGGGATATCCTTGCAGCAACCAAAGTACTTACCAACTGCAATCCACAAGTGGCCTGGAGCAAGACCAAAAAAATAGGGGGGAGGGGCAGTCTTTTATTTAGCTAGTAACAGGTGGTCCTGTGGGCGCCAGATGAGGCGTTAACCCATTGTGTGCTGACCTGAGATAAGGCCAGGAAACAGGGGTTTTCTGTTCCAAAAGACCCCTGGGTTGTGTTATTTCACTGTACGGGTGAACCAGCCTGCCAATATTGGCGATCTATTAACCCTCGCCATTTGAATGCTGCAAAATCTCTTAGTCAACATTATTGGGAAAAAAAACTGTCCTATAGTACAGCAATGGTTAGCTGTACATGTAATGAATCATTTATACAACATGGAAGATCTTGCATATGAATACTGTGATTTAGTGTCTACAGCGCATAAAATATGGGCCTGCTGGTTCACCTTTACCTTTTTCTTCTACTTATACAGACCTTATGTCTAAAGCTAACTGAAAATGTTTCTTCAATATTATGATACCGATATTGCTAAAGCCATAAGCAGGAGCTTCTTACATCCCTTACCTCCCTACCTTCCATCCCACTCTCTTTTGGGGCTTTCTCCCACTTACTTTGCCTCTTCGTTCCTTTCCTCCTTCTCTCCGATTTCTTCTTTCACTATATAGTATATAGGGATGGGCTGGCTGTTAGAGTCGAATGTACGTTCGACTTGAACAACGCCCTGTTCTGCGAAACTTAGAACATAATGGGGCGTTCGCGGGAACTTCGAGCACCCCATAATGCATTCCAATGGCGGGGAAATGCCGCCCGCTGATTGGCCAAGGCATGCACATGACCTGCATGCTTTGACCTATCACAGAGCACTCTGCTGTGAGAGATATGATTGGCTATAGGCAGGGTGCCTTTAGCCAATCACTGCTCAGCAGCCTCTATCCATGCCCCACACCATATAAAGCCGCTTGTATAGTAGCCCTATGTAGTGTGTTAAACGTGGAGAGAAAGACATTAAGCTTAGCTAGTGAATGACGTGCAGGCAGTTCAGTGTAGCTAGTGTTGTGATTAATGTGAAAGATAGATAGATAGATAGATAGATCTATTTACAGTCAGTTAGTGCAGGCAGTTTAGTGTAGAGTGAAATATATATTAGATATATAGATAGATGGGGGGATCTGTATACAGTCAGTTAGTGTAGAGTGAAATATATATTAGATATATAGATAGGGCAATCTATATACAGTCAGATAGTGCAGGCAGTGCAAGAATATATATATATATATATATATATATATATATATATATATGTGTGTGTGTATGTGTATATATATATATATATATATATATATATATATAATGCAGTACCTTTAGTGTATACTATATACAGCCAATTCAGTGTATAGTATATAGCGTCCGTTCAGGCAGTGAAAGAATTTATATATATATATATATATACACACATACAGTGCCTTGCGAAAGTATTCGGCTCCCCTGAACTTTTTGCCACATTTCAGGCTTCAAACATAAAGATATAAAACTGTAATTTTTTTGTGAAGAATCAACAACAAGTGGGACACAATCATGAAGTGGAACGAAATTTATTGGATATTTCAAACTTTTTAACAAATAAAAAACTGAAAAATTGGGCGTGCAAAATTATTCAGCCCCCTTAAGTTAATACTTTGTAGCGCCACCTTTTGCTGCAATTACAGCTGTAAGTCGCTTGGGGTATGTCTCTATCAGTTTTGCACATCGAGAGACTGAAATTTTTGACCATTCCTCCTTGCAAAACAGCTCGAGCTCAGTGAGGTTGGATGGAGAGCGTTTGTGAACAGCAGTTTTCAGTTCTTTCCACAGATTCTCGATTGGATTCAGGTCTGGACTTTGACTTGGCCATTCTAACACCTGGATATGTTTATTTGTGAACCATTCCATTGTAGATTTTGCTTTATGTTTTGGATCATTGTCTTGTTGGAAGACAAATCTCCATCCCAGTCTCAGGTCTTTTGCAGACTCCATCAGGTTTCCTTCCAGAATGGTCCTGTATTTTAACCATCTTCCCTGTCCCTGCTGAAGAAAAGCAGACCCAAACCATGATGCTGCCACCACCATGTTTGACAGTGGGGATGGTGTGTTCAGGGTGATGAGCTGTGTTGCTTTTACGCCAAACATAACGTTTTGCATTGTCGCCAAAAAGTTCGATTTTGGTTTCATCTGACCAGAGCACCTTCTTCCACATGTTTGGTGTGTCTCCCAGGTGGCTTGTGGCAAACTTTAAGCGACACTTTGTATGGATATCTTTAAGAAATGGCTTTCTTCTTGCCACTCTTCCATAAAGGGCAGATTTGTGCAGTATACGATTGATTGTTGTCCTATGGACAGAGTCTCCCACCTGAGCTGTAGATCTCTGCAGTTTATCCAGAGTGATCATGGGCCTCTTGGCTGCATCTCTGATCAGTCTTCTCCTTGTATGAGCTGAAAGTTTAGAGGGACGGCCAGGTCTTGGTAGATTTGCAGTGCTCTGATACTCTGATTGTATCCAAATCCGGATTTAAACTTCTCCACAACAGTATCTTGGACCTGCCTGGGGTGTTCCTTGTTCTTCATGATGCTCTCTGCGCTTTAAACGGACCTCTGAGACTATCACAGTGCAGGTGCATTTATACGGAGACTTGATTACACACAGGTGGATTCTATTTATCATCATTAGTCATTGAGGTCAACATTGGATCATTCAGAGATCCTCACTGAACTTCTGGAGAGAGTTTGCTGTGCTGAAAGTAAAGGGGCTGAATAATTTTGCACGCCCAATTTTTCCATTTTTTATTTGTTAAAGTTTGAAATATCCAATAAATTTCGTTCCACTTCATGATTGTGTCCCACTTGTGGTTGATTCTTCACAAAAATTACAGTTTTATATCTTTATGTTTAAAGCCTGAAATGTGGCAAAAGGTTGCAAAGTTCAAGGGGGCCGAATACTTTCGCAAGGCACTGTGTATATATATATATATATATATATATATATATATATATATATATATATATATACATACATACAGTATCTCACAAAAGTGGGTACACCCCTCACATTTTTGTAGATATTTTATTATATCTTTTCATGTGACAACACTGAAGAAATTCCACTTTGCTACAATGTAAAGTAGTGAGTGTACAGCTTGTATAACGGTGTAAATTTGCTGTCCCCTCAAAATAACTCAACACACAGCCATTAATGTCTAAACCGCTGGCAACAAAAGTGAGTACACCCCTAAGTGAAAATGTCCAAATTGGGCCTCATGGCTCTCTGAGGATCTGAAAAAAAGAATTGTTGCTCTACATAAAGATGGTCTAAGCTAGAAGATTGCCAAGACCCTGAAACTGAGCTGCAGCACAGTGGCCAAGACCATACAGTGGTTTAACAGGACAGGTTCCACTCAGAACAGGCCTCGGCATGGTCAACCAAAGAAGATGAGTGCATATGCTCAGCGTCATATCCAGAGGTTGTCTTTGGGAAATAGACGTATGAGTGCTGCCAGCATTGCTGCAGAGGTTGAAGGGGAGGGGGGTCAGCTTGTCAGTGCTCAGACCATACGTCGCACACTGCATCAAATTGGTCTGCATGGCTGTCATCCCAAAGGGAAGCCTCTAAAGATGATGCACAAGAAAGTTTGCTGAAGACAAGCAGACTAAGGACATGGATTACTGGAACCATATCCTGTGGTCTGATGAGAGCAAGATAAACGTATTTGGTTCAGATGGTGTCAAGCGTGTGTGAACGCAACCAGGTGAGGAGTACAAAGACAAGTGTGTCTTGCCTACAGTCAAGCATGGTGGTCGGAGTGTCATGGTCTGGGGCTGCATGAGTGGTGCTGGCACTGGGGAGCTACAGTAAAAATGGCTGTCCACCAACGTTCACCATACAACCTGACAGGACTGGAGAGGATCTGCATGGAGGAATGGCAGAGGATCCCCAAATCCAGGTGTGAAAAACTTGTTGCATCTTTCGCAAAAAGACTCATGGCTGTATTAGATCAAAAGGGTGCTTCTACTAAATACTGAGCAAAGGGTCTGAATACTTAGGACCATGTGATATTTCAGTTTTTCTTTTTTATTAAATCTGCAAAAATGTCAACAATTCTGTGTTTTTCTGTCAATATGGGGTGCTGTGTGTACATGTATGAGGGAAAAAAATTAACTTAAATGATTTTAGCAAATGGCTGCAATATAACAAAGAGTGAAAAATGTAAGGGGGTCTGAATACTTTCTGTACCCGCTGTGTATATATATTTTTACATTTGTTGTTTACAAGGTAAAATCAGTTTTTTTTGCTAGAAAATTACTTAGAACCCCAAACATTATATATATATTTTTCAAACACCCTAGAGAATAAAATGGTCGATAGTTGCAATTCTTTTTGTCACACGGTATTTGCGCAGCAGTCTTTCAAGCGTGATTTTGTTTGAAAAAAAATCACTTTTAGTTAAAAAATAAGACAACAGTAAAGTTAGCCCAATTTTTTGTATATTGTGAATGAGAATGTTATGCCAAGTAAATAGATACCATACATGTTACAATTGAAAATTGCGCACACTCGCGGAATTGCGACAAACTCCAGTACTTAAAAATCTCCATAGGCGACGCTTTAAACATTTTTAACGGTTACCAGGTTAGAGATATAGAGGAGGTCTTTTGCAAGAATTCCATATTGGCATTCATAAGGAGGGTACCTTGTATGGTATTTTGTACTCTGCTCATCAATGCTAGCTGCGCCCTACACCAAAGGGTATATACTTATGTATACCCTAATACTTAAAATGCTGTACCGATAAAACCTTAAATACAACATAAAGTCATAAACTTCACATAAGTACTCAAATTGCTCCGATGTCAGACACTTATGTTGATCAATAAATAAACATTATAGTGCATTCAGTTTGTAATATTATTCTCAGCTTTAAAATAGGAGGTTGTGGGGATTCAAACTTTTTCTCCAAACATTTCAATCTAATGGACTAGCTGCTCTTCTTAAAGTGAATCCCACATTCAAAGGGTTAACATTTAGGAAACAGTCCCAAGGCTATTGTTGTTTTTCCCAACTTCTTCGTTCCTGCGGCTGCCCTTATGGATCCCCACTTACCAGAGCAATGGGCTTTATGCGCCTTTGTTCCCCTTAGGGATGAGTCAGTTTTCCTCCACCTTCCTCCTATCCAGCTTCCGTGTAAGATGTTCTTATCAGCTGTGTCTCATTAAGTACATGAAAGGACAAAGAAGAGCTCCATAGTGTAAAACTGTTACGCTTTATTACACGCCCCTTCCCCTAAAAACATGCTTACCTCAGTTAAAATTCAATATCTCTTTGTACATATGTAGCGTACATCACCGTTCTCCTCCTCTATCTCCACTTTTTTTTTTAATTTCCCGGTTTGAGGCACTAGGTGAAGCACTGCCCTGTGTGTGATCGTAGGCGCGTGGTCACGCCCAGACGTGTTTCGTCATTCCGTCTTTCGCAATGGGCGTGGCCACACGTCACGGCTCGTATTCATTTATACTGCTGCTCTGAGTGCAATAGCTGTCAGCTGTGACTGTGGGTGGTCTGTTATGCTTCAGCAATGTTTGCTTTGGTATTATTTTTAATGGATTGTTTTTTGATTTGTTCATACCGCCTTTTTATGTGATTAGTAGTTGAATATGCTTTCTCCATCATTATCAATTCACATATTAAAAAAAAATACTTCATATATAAAACATTGCTTGATATATAAAGCATTCTATGTGCCATACACTTATTGATCCCAGATCTTTACAACCATTTTCAGGGTTTAGAATGAAAAAAATGATCTTATGATTTCTCTACATCGCCTCTTAATGTGCACAGTGGATACATATAATTTCTTTACTATTATATATTACTGGGGACTGCCCTTTTTGCTTTTATTTTTGTTTTTATTTTTTGCCAGGTACAAAGTGTGCCATGTTACGGTCGATCCCAGATCATTAAGATCGTTTCCTAGTCATGGTACACTAATCTATCCCAAGGTGGCTCCTTATAGTGCACTATTTCATATGTGCAACCATTCCTACTGTAATCATACTCTGTGTGTTTTGAGTTGGTATATCTATACCAATAGTTTTATATTAAAAGCATTCCTATTACAATCGGTCACTATATGATATGTATTAATATACACATGGTTTTTAATAGGCATATATATGTTGTTACGATATCCCTTTCGGATTTGTACTGAAATCTCTCTAGTTGAGCTTTTGCTATTACGCTTCGCTTAATTCTTTTAAAAAGTATATAAAAAAAACAAAGATAAACTGACAAATAAAGAATTAAGCGAAGCGTAATAGCAAAAGCTCAACTAGAGAGATTTCAGTACAAATCCGAAAGAGATATCGTAACAACATATATATGCCTATTAAAAACCATGGGTATAGATATATTAATACATATCATATAGTGAACGATTGTAATAGGAATGCTTTTAATATAAAACTATAGGTATAGATATACCAACTCAAAACACACAGAGTATGATTACAATAGAAATGATTGACAGGTAGACATATGAAATAGTGCACTATAAGGAGCCACCTTGGGATAGATTAGTGTACCATGACTAGGAAACGATCATAACGATCTGGGATCGACCGTAACATGGCACACTTTGTACCTGGCAAAAAATAAAAACAAAAATAAAAGCAAAAAGGGCAGTCCCCAGTAATATATAATAGTAAAGAAATTATATGTATCCACTTTGCACATTAAGAGGCGATGTAGAGAAATCATAAGATAATTTTTTCATTCTAAACCCTGAAAATGGTTGTAAAGATCTGGGATCGATAGGTGTATGACACATAGAATGCTTTATATATCAAGCAATGTTTTATATGTTAAGTATAGTTTTTTTTAATATGTGAATTGATAATGATGGAGAAAGCATATTCAACTACTAATCACATAAAAAGGCGGTATGAACAAATCAAAAAACAATCCATTAAAAATAATACCAAAGCAAACATTGCTGAGGCATAACAGAATGTAATACTGCGGGGTGTTAGAAAACAATATATAAGGCCAGCGGGAAATGTTGGTAACATAGTTACATGAAAAAAGATATAAATGAAAGAAAGTGACAAACAGACAATTAAGAAGAGAAACCATAAATTAACGTAGGCAGCGAGCGAGTGGGAGACCACCCACAGTCACAGTTGACAGCTATTGCACTCAGAGCAGCAGTATAAATGAATATGAGCCGTGACGTGTGGCCACGCCCATTGAGAAAGAAGGAATGACGAAACGCGTCTAGACCACATGGTTACGATCACACACAGGACAGTGCTTCACCTAGTGCCTCAACCCGGGAACTTTTAAAAAAAAAAGTGGAGATAGAGGAGAACGGTGATGTACTCTACATTATATGTACAAAGCGATATTGAATTTTAACTGATGCAAGCATGTTTTAAGGGGAAGGGGCGTGTAATAAAGCTTAACAGTTTTACACTATGGAGCTCTTCTTTGTCCTTTCGTGTACTTAATGAGACACAGCTGATAAGAACATCTTACACGGAAGCTGGATAGGAGGAAGGTGGAGGAAAACGGACTCATCCCTAAGGGGAACGAAGGCGCATAAAGCCCATTGCTCTGGTAAGTGGGGATCCATAAGGGTAGCAGCAGGAACGAAGAAGTTGGGAAAAACAATAGCCTTGGGACTGTTTCCTAAATGTTAACCCTTTGAATGTGGGATTCACTTTAAGAAGAGCAGCTAGTCCATTAGATTGAAATGTTTGGAGAAAAAGTTTGAATCCCCACAACCTCCTATTTTAAAGCTGAGAATAATATTACAAACTGAATGCACTATAATGTTTATTTATTGATCAACATAAGTGTCTGATGTCGGAGCAGTTTGAGTACTTATGTGAAGTTTATGACTTTTTATGTTGCAATTTTTATGTTGTATTTAAGGTTTTATTGGTACAGCATTTTAAGTATTAGGCCTCATACATACGGGCGTTTGCAAAAAAATAAGCAAAACGCCAGGTCCGACGTCAGGGAAAAAATCGCTGTTTTTCTCGGCGTTTTGCATTGACGTCAATGCACGTTTTTTCATGCTAGCTTTCAGCAGCGTTTTCTGCCTCTATTCAAAATCAATGGTTCCCTATGGGAGCCAATTGATTTGAATAGAAGCCGCACCAGAAGTTGGATCACGATGATCCGACTTGCGGTGCGACTTGTGTGCTAGCAGTGGGGTGGGGTTCACCCCCAAGAGCATACCAGGCTCTTCAATCTGGCATGGATTTTAGGAGGAGCCCCCATGCCAAAAAAACAGCATAGGGTCCCCCTCAAAATCCATACCAGACCCTTATCCGAGCACGCAGCCTGGCAGGCCAGGAAAGGGGGGTGGGGATGACCGAAGAGCCTGGTATGCTCTTGGGGGGAAACCCCACACAAATTTTTTGCAGGGGTTCCCCTTTAAAACTGCTAGCACACAAGTCGCCGCAAGTCGGATCATCATGATCCGATTTCTGGTGCGGATTCTTTTCAATTCAATGGGCTCCCATAGGAAACCATTGATTTTGAATAGAACGCCTGATGAGGCTTAACGCTGTGTATGCAACGTTATTGAGCGTTTTGCCGGCTCGGCGTCAAAAACGCCATGACGCTGCAGCTTCGGAACGCACTGGTCCTACGTTCTAGCTACAGCTCACTAACGCCGATGCCCTCTACTGCTCAAAAACGTCAGCATTTTTAGAGGGCCATTGAATAACATGGAGAGCTGCAAAAAACGCCCAAAAACGTGGCGTTAAAAAACACCCGTGTGTATGAGGGCTTAGGGTATACACAAGGATACTACACCCTTTGGTGTAGGGCGCAGCTAGCATTGATGAGCAGAGTACAAAATACCATACAAGGTACCCTCCTTATGAATGTGGAAGCTGGAATCAGCTTCAATCGGGACTCCTTCGTACATTTCTGGAAGCGACGTTACCTCTGGTTTACTCAACAGCCAACGGCGCCGGTTTAAAAAAAATGACAGTATTCAGAATCACCGTTTTTGGCGATCTGAATACTGTGAAGTACAAAGGACCCCCCATCCCTCCATAAAGAGTACCTGTCACATATATTACTATCACAAGGGATGTTTACATTCCTTGTGATAGCTATAAAAGTGATCAGATTTTTTTTTTTAAAACAAACCGTGTTAAAAAAAAAAATAAAATAAATGAAATAAATAAAGAAAATGTAAAAAAAAAATTGAAAGCGCCACTGTCCCCGCGAGCTCGTGCAGCAAAGAAAACGCATACGTAAGTCATGCCCGCATATGAAAACGGTGTTCAAACCACACGTGTGAGGCATCGCCGCGATCGCCAGAGTGTGAGTAATAATTGTAGCAAAAGACCTCCTCTGCACCTCTAACCTGGTAACCAATAAACATTTTTAAAGCGTCACCTATGGAGATTTTTAAGTACCGGAGTTTGTCGCCATTCCGCAAGTGTAAGCAATTTTCAACTGTAACATGTA
Organism: Glandirana rugosa; assembly: GCA_018402905.1. Lineage (NCBI taxonomy): Eukaryota > Metazoa > Chordata > Amphibia > Anura > Ranidae > Glandirana > Glandirana rugosa. The sequence continues at coordinate 728,901 of BLSH010481424.1, forward strand.
TGGTATCTACAGTCGGGTCCATAAATATTGGGACATCGACACAATTCTAATCTTTTTGGCTCTATACACAACCACAATGGATTTGAAATGAAACAACAAGATGTGCTTTAATTGCAAACTTTCAGCTTTAATTTGAGGGTATTTACATCCAAATCAGGTGAACGGTGTAGGAATTACAACAGTTTGTATATGTGCCTCCCACTTTTTAACCGCTTGCCGACCGCTGGTCGGCAATTGACGGCGACAGAATGGCTCTGTAACGCAAATCGCCGTCATACGACGGCGGGCGCGATACAGAGCCATTGTGAGCGCGCGCGCCGCCGGAGGCGCGCGCGCTCACTGTGTCCGGGGGGGTCCGGGGAGCGGGTGCGGCGGCTTCGATTGCCGCCGGCCACCCACGATGCCCCCCCCGGAGCGAATGAGCGGAGGTCCGTGTAAGTAAACACGGACCTCCGCTCTGTGTGAGGGGGAAGGGATGTGATCACAGCCTTCCCGTACATGAAGGCTGTGACCACTTCCCTTCCCCAGATAGGCAATCCCCCATACAGTTAGAACATGCCCAGGGAACATACTTAACCCTTAGCGCGCCCCCTGCAGGTTAACCCCTTCACTGCCAATGGCATTTACACAGTAATCAGTGCATTTTTATAGCACTGATCGCTGTATAAATGCCAATGGTCCCAAAAAAGTGTCAAAATGGTCCACCATGTCCGCTGAAATATCGCAGTACCGCAAAAAATCACAGATCGCCGCCATTTTTAGTAAAAAATAAAAAAAAATTAAAAACCCCAAAAATGAATTCTCATCATCCGTAAACGCGACCACTTTTGCGCAAACCAATCAATAAACGGCGATTGCGATTTTTTTTTATCGCAAATATGAGGAAGAATATAAATCGCCCAAAAACGGTGAAAAAAAATGTTTTTTTATATTTTTTTTTTGGATTTGTATTTTAGGAAAAAGTAAGAAATTTGGGTTTTTTTGCAAAATTGTCGCTCTTCTTTTGTTTATAGCGGCGATCAGAAATGACGCAGAGGGGATCAAATACCACCAAAAGAAATCTCTATTTGTGGGAAAAAAAGGACGCAAATTTCGTTTGGGTACAACGTCGCACGACCGCGCAATTGTCAGTTAAAGCGACGCAGCGCCAAATCGCAAAAAGGGCTCCGGTCCTAAAGCTGGAAATCCTTCCGGTCCTTAAGTGGTTAAGGGACCAAAAGTAATGGGACAGATTAACAATCATAAATCAAACTTTCACTTTTTAATACTTGGTTGCAAATCCTTTGCAGTCAATTACAGCCTGAAGTCTGGAACGCATAGACATCACCAAACGCTAGGTTTCATCCCTGGTGAT
>BLSH010481424.1:737952-751603 GCA_018402905.1 Glandirana rugosa
TTGAGAGTCAGTGCAGACACCCCAGAACAAACCACCCCATCAGTGCAGACCCCCCAGAACAAACCAAACACCCCATCAGTACAGACCCCCCCTCCCCTGAGAGGATGATGACAGTTTTCAATTGATCACCAGCACTGCGCACCACGCTGTTCATGGGTGAGACTCTGGCTTTGCTCTGTCTCACTCTCACTGCAGTTGCCTATCAAAGCACGCTGCCCGGAGAGTTTCTTGCTCAGACGGGCAGTGCGCTTGTAATAGGAGACAGCTGCAGTGAGAGAGAGACAGACAGAGCAAAGCCTCACTCATGGACAGCACTGTGCGCGGCATCAGTGTTCCATTGAAAACTATCCTGCCTCCGGGACCCAGGACTCTCTGCCGCCCTCGTTCTGGTGTCACCCTGTTGCGGGCCGCACTCCCAGCACCCGCCTAGTGATGCCACTGGGTGTGTCAGAGGGGCAGAGGTTGTTCTTGGGGTTGAGGCACAGAACAGAGAATCCAAATTACCAAGCGGCTCTTGCAGGGTTAGCGCTACATTTGCCATGTTGACAATACTTATCACGAATGGAGAATTTTTTTGCATTTTTTTTATTCATCCACAAAATCTTAGCACTGAACCCATTAATATTTAAAAATTAAAGTGATACTAAAGGCTGATTTTTTTTCTTTCTTTTTAAAAAAATTACAAGCAAGTCATACTTGTTGGCTAATACTTACCTGCTCTGTGCAGTGCTTTTGCACTGATGCTCCTCTTTTCAGATCCCCCGCCAGCCTGGCCCCTGCCTGCTGCCGAGTGCCTCCATAGCAAGCAGCTTGCTATGGAGGTACCAGAGCAGGCTCGCTCCTGAGACTTTGCTCTGTTTGTCCCTTCAGACACAGTGCATGGCTCGGCTATCTCTTCTTATTGGCTCACTGGCTGTGATTGACGGACGATCTGCTGTCTCAGTGAATGGGGGGAAGCAGGCAGGGATCCCAGAGAGCCGTTGCTATTATACACATCGTTGGATCAATTTGGGGCTCAGGTAAACATCGGGGGGGGGGGGCTGCACACACAGAAGGTTTTATACCTTCATGCATACAATGCATGATGGTAAAAAACCTTGAGCCTTCACAATCAAAGGAAGATGGAAGTTTGAGAGGAGTATTGGAGAAAACATGGGAGCATCTGTTGGTGCTGGAGGATGGCAGACTAGTTAATAGAAAACTCCATGCTTACTGCGGAAGCCACCCCTCCCCCCTTCCCATCCAGTCTTACACATTAAATTCCACTTTACTAAATGGGAAATGGTTAGAACTTTTGTCAGGCTTTTATTGCTGTCTCTCTACCCATAATATTAACCATGTATAATAAGTAACCTTTTTTATGCTCAGTGCGGTCTCTTTAAGTCTAACTGCTCTTGTACTCTCCACTAGGAGCGCCTGGAAGCGCCAGGAAGACAACACAGGTACACAAGTGGGAGGCAGTTTTCACTCCATAACATGATTACCAGGTATTTTATTCATGAAAGCTGCAGATTTAATAAACGTTTAAAATCAAAAGTACATTAGAGTTTAAGAGGGTTTAGTGATTGATTTTACATCTATTTTAACTCTCCTGCATGTACCAATATCTGGTAGCAGCTTTGTGTGGACTGCACCTTACTCATGATGGATGAGAGAAAGGAGGTTGATAGTATGTAAGTAAGTCGAGTAATTCTTACCTATTTCGCCTTTTGGAAAGATTATGGATTATACTGGAGTGAATGAGAATTAAAAAAAAACACGAAGAAGACTTTTTGGTGTATATGTGGTAACAGTTAAATATAATTTTTTTTTACCTTAATGTGACACAAAACTAAATTTGAAAAAATTATATTAAAAAATAGAGGAAGTCACGTGACATGGATGCACCGCATAGGGGTGCAGCAACAATGTCAGGACACCGGAGCGGAGCAGGAAGTAAATGGAGCTTATTCAGGTTGCAATCTCTGAATATTATCTCTTAACAAGGCAGTTCATGTTAATACTCTGTGGTGTGGGAGGCGTGACAGCCAGGCAGCGGGGATGTGAGCAGCGTTTCTCATGAGCTCCAATGGGCGGATGTCTTTTTCACTGATCCTGCAGGCACAGCAAGCCAGATCTCTTCCTTTCTGATTGACTGTGGGTCCCAACATCCTGCTGCCTCTATTGCTATGGTCAAAATCAGGCATGGCGCTCTCAAGCCCCTGGGAGATTGATTGCCAAACGGATCCTCACGAGGCACTAAAGATGGTGGAGGTGCAGCTGCTCCATGTGCTCTCCCCCAGCAGGAGAAGTACAAGAAGAGATTAGTGGATGAGTCCTCCAGCTCTACAGTTAAAAAACTCTGCAGCCTTGAAGTCTAAACTTCCCAGCACTATCAGAGAGCATTTTTCCATGACGGACCATGCTCCATTGGAATTACAACTTCGTATTTCTCGTACTCCCAGCATGCACACATGGTGCACGAGTCCTTTTCAGTTTTTGGATCCTATGGTATTATATAAATGCTGGGATGACATGAAATCTTATTGGCAGAATAATGATCAGGGGGTCTCGACGGGCCTATGATGGGATGCCTTTGTGGCTGTTATGAGAGGTTCTTATATGACTGGGTTGCATGCTTTGAAGAAAGCTAATGAATCTAATTTAACTTAATTTTCCCTTAACCGGCTCCCGACCGGCTTGCATACATTTACTGCTGCAGAGTTGTGCTGTTATGTGAACGGTGGCATGCACGGCTAGCGGGCTGGAGCGTGCAGCCGGCGGCACGCTCCCGTGCCTGCCGCACTCTGCAGGAGTATGCCCGCGGCTCAGGCGGACTCGATCTCCTTCGGTGAGCCGCGATTGCTGGCCTCAGCTGAAAAATGGGAAACTGCCAATGTAAGCACGGCAGTTCCCCGTGCTGTCAGGCAGCATGACCAAGATCTACTGATCCCTGTCACTGGGATCAGTTAGATCTCTCATGTTCCTGACAGCCCAGCCCCCTCACAGTTAGAACACGCCCAGGGAACACAGTTAACCCCTAGAGCGCCCCTCCCAGGATAACCCCTTTACTGCCAATGACATTTATACAGTAATCAGTGGACATTTAAATTTTCGATCGCTCTATAAATATCATTGGTCCCAAAAAAGTGTGAAAAATGTCCGACATGTCCGCCCCAATATCGCAGTCCCAATAAAAAATCGCAGATCGCCGCCATTGCCATTAAAAAAAAAATGTAAAAACGCCAGAAATTAATTCTCATTGTTTGTAAATGTGGCAACTTTTGCACAAACCAATCAATAAACGCCAATTGCGATTTTTTTTTTCTTTTACCAAAAATATGAGGAAGAATATAAATCGGCCAAAACCGATGAATAAATTTGTTTTTTTATATATTTTTTTTGGATTTGTATTTTAGCAAAAAGTAAGAAATATTTTTTTTGCGCAAAATTGTCGCTCTTTTCTTGTTTATAGCGGTGATCAGAAATGACGCAGAGGGGATCAAATACCACCAAAAGAAAGCTCTATTTGTGGGGAAAAAAAGACGCAAATTTAGTTTGGGTACAAAGTCGCACGACAGCGCAATTGTCAGTTAAAGCGACGCAGTGCTAAATCGCAAAAAGTGCTCTGGCCCTAACATGGGAAATCCTTCCGGGGCTGAAGTGGTTAAGGTTGTGGAAACAGAGAAGCCATATATCTGACCTGTCCTCCCACAATTATCACAGATGGAAGGCCACTCAGGGATAAGACTCTGAGTACCAAGCACAACACATTTGAGCAAATTGTGACTAGTTTTGTGAAGGTAACCATTTTGACTGGCTTTTGGAGGGGGACTGCACACTAGCCACCCTGCCTACTAGCTATGGGCCCTGGCATTTGAGGGAGCTCTATTTTTTGGGTGGTGTGTGCCTGGGGGACTTTTGGAGTAGTTTCACTTCCAATACAAGTCCATGTCTCCCCGAAACACAGACTCCAAGAACTGGAGGACCCTGATACAGATTTGGGGCCTCTGTGCCCAAACCAGCATTGACAGCCTTAACCCCCTCCTAGACTCAGAGACTCTAAGCAAAACATAAGCAGCTCAAAACAACCTGAGTGTTTTGTGTTTACTGTTAAGTGTATTTCTCCCATTGTTAACTGAGTAACCTATTGTTTCTGTTTGTTTGTTAATCCTCTTAATGCGTCTTGTGGGATGTTTAACTCAAAGTGTAATATTTGTTTTTGTATGTGGTGACTGCCCCTATTTTCGAAGTGTATAAAAACCTGTATTTCTGTTCAATAAACATTCATTTCTTTGTTTTTTTACCCCAACATCTTGTCTGTGTATGATACTTGAGGTAAAGTGCTGGTATTCGCTATCTCTCTGCTGAAAGAATTTGGAAGGCAGGAGGCACCGTTTGGTGGAGGCACCCAGGCAGGGTGCCAGGCTGTCCATCACAAGCATCTTACAGTGATTTATATACTTTTGATGTTCACTATGGATTCAGTGAGTTCTTGGGGCATCTGAATTCCCTACATCTCCCTACCTTAACATCGGAGGATAGGTTATATATATATTTTTTCATTCTTTTTATTGAAGTTTTGAAAAATACAAAAACAAAACCAACGTAGGGGCCAAAGCTTGGCAGACTGCCGGATGGCCGCCAACACAAGAATCACAGTAGAAAATTTAACAACTCAAGTGTGTGTGTATGGCTCACCCTCAACCTAGATGTAGATCAAACGGAACAATCATTCCCATTTGGCCAAAAGGAAAGGTTATATTTAGATAGCTCAATCACCTCTGATGAGATTTAAAAAGTGTTGGCAAGCACAAAACACCTGGCCTAGATGACCTGCCCATTGAATGATATATAGCCCACAAGGAAGATTTGATGCCCCGATTATGGGTGCTCTATAAGGTTATCTTTAAAGCAAATGCATTAAGATCTTAACTAAAATCCTGGCCTCTCACCTAAACTCTGTAGTGACCTCACTAGTAAAATCTTACCAAACAGGTTTTATTCCTGGCTAGTCCACAAATAATAATCTTCACAGACTTTTCATTAATTTTCAGATGCCTAACATTTTGCATACCCCTAGAGCTCTTATATCTTTAGATACCAATAAGGCTTTTTATTTGATAGAATGACCCTATTGTTTTCACGTTTTTCAAACCTTCTGATACGGGGAGGTCTTTTTAACCTGGATATGTATCCTGTACACACAACCTCTGGTGCGTATACAGGTTAAGGATTGTATCTCTGATTCGTCTTCCATACAAAAGGGTCACCAGGCAGGGGTGTCCACTCTCACCCTTGCTGTTTGCCCTAGTTATAGAACCATTAGCGGAACTACTTTAGGTTTCCCCACTGGTGAAGGATATCCAAATTGGCATGCTAGAAGACTGGGTCTCCTTATATACTGACGACATGCTATTGTATCTAGCTGACCCGCAGCATACTGTATCTCAGGTTCTGCATTTAGTCCAACACTTTGGGTCCTATTCGGGGGTTTAATGTTAATTGGTCAAAATCGCATGTCTTCCTGTTACATCTGGATTCTAATTTCCACTTGCCACTGAACACACTCCCTCCTTGAGGTTTGGTGACTCCAGTCTGACTTGATGGATTTGGGTATACACACTATTACTGGTTTTGGAACATCCCCCCCGAGAGAACATTCAAGGTAATTAATACTAGTTTTGTTTTCTTGTACATCACACTTAATTTATGTTTTGGAGCAACACATTGTTTTCATATCAATGTCACGTCCATATCACTTTTAATCCTCTGGTTTTGGGTTTGTTTTTGCTTTCCTTACCATCCAGTATACCACATTACAACACTCAGATTTGAATTAATGTTTTTTTTTTTTCTCCATCTATACAAGATATCCTACAATTGTTTCAATGACACATAAATGTAATATACACGTATAATTACTTACAAACATCAACGCTAAGTACATTACAACTTTATGGATCCTCTGCCCTCACACGCTATCCCATCCACACTTCAGACTTTGGAGGTTATCCAGCGCTGTGTTTTTGCCATGGGCCGTCTCAGCTCCAGTGCTAGACGATGTTCCCAGCCTGCCTTGGTACTTTATGTCACTCCCGACACCCACAGCATATCTGTAAGTATGGGGGGATGCATAAGGGACTCCCCTTTCCTTACACATGTTTTCATAATTTTGATATCTGATCTGACTCATTTCTCACTTGCATACTTTATAGATATATTTCGTATGCAATTGCTCCTGATGAGTGGCGATATGGCCGCAAAACGTGCTGAGCGTAAGATGCAACAACTATGCGTTGAACAAATCTATACTACAATTTACATATCAATTATCAACAATACCATCTATTAATGGACATGCTGTCAGACAATGAATATTTATACCCTACAGGTCAATACTGCTATACATATATATATATATATATATATATAATTAACACTGTGGAATGCTGTGCCGCACCGTGCATGTATGTATATAGATGTTACCAATTCGATACATATGTAACCACTTTGGATCATGAATGATATGATATGATATATGAATTTTTTACTCGTTTTCTATGGATGCAATATAGTTAAAACATTTTAATCAAACTGATTACCTTGTCAATGCTGACTAATTACATGCCTCATCTAAAGTCCCAACCTGCTTTGCTCTTCCTGTTAGATCTGGATCCTAATTTCCGCTTGCCACCGAACTGCCCACTGCAGACCATGCAGAAATTTTGGAGCTTGGCTATTGATATCCAATTACAGCTGTCAAGATTTTATGGTAATAATTTAGCACCTTTTATTTCCTTTTTCCGTACCAAAGTTGCTCAATGGGTTAAATTGCCTCTTATTTTTTTGATGGGGAGAGTAAATGTATTTGAACATTTTAGGTTTTTTTCTCCCAAATTTTTTATACACATGGGTTGTCTCTGTTTTTGTTTTGTTTGAAGAGGGGTTTTTCATTTATTTTTTGATAACAGTGATACCTTTTATAAATTCACTTGTATATTGTTTTCTTTCTGTTCACTATATTATGTGGAGGAATAAGGCCAGCCATACACAGAGTGAATTTCTTTCCTGCAACCACGGATTGCAGGAAAGAAATTTGCTTGATTCCCCTATAAACACCGTGTTGATGTGGGAATCCCTTCTGCCAGGCCATTGTCTTGGCCTGCCTAAGTCTTGTATTATTTTATTGTGGAATGACAATATCCTGCACTCAAGAGTGATATATCGACCTTTGAATGTGTAACTGGTTTTATATTGCTAACTTTCAAAGAAAACTCTGTGGTGCACCAGCATTGTACACAATAACTTGTGAGTGGATTTTAGTTATTTTCAATAAATATATGAAGATTTTAGCTCTGTTTTTTTATGTTTTTGAGCGGATGAGTAAAAGGTGCCATATACTTTCCTGAAGGTGACCGGTAGAATCGGGTAAAAGTGGAGAGACAGTTTTCTATTGGTAAGTGTGGTGAAGCGATACCTTGGAACTTTATTTCCACTATAAAGGGTAAGGTGCATTTTGACCTATCTGATTCATAGGTCAGGAGAGAAGGTGAGAATATAGTGTGAATGGCAGAGGACAAACATGTGATTTACCCATCCACAGATTGGATAATACGGAAAATAAGAGGGAAAACAAGGTCTATACATTGGACTTATTCACTTATACATGTGGTGGTATTACATGCATATATAGTAATTATTGATATCTGCATATGTGGTTTGGTTTTTCAGCTCATAGAGGACATTACAAGGAAGCAAAAATTCACCAAAAGAAACCATTTCATAATAAATACAGGGCCTTTAAATAATGGATGTGTATAGGTTATTTTGGAAAAGAAGAATATTGTTTAGTGTCACTTTAAGGACAGGATCACCTTTATTAAAACTGGGACCCTTACTTTTTAATATCTTTATAAATGATATAGGGTCTGGGATTAACAGTACCATTTCAGTGTTTGCAGATGACACCAAGCTATGCAGTGGAATAACGTCCTGACAGGATGTCTCCAACTTACAAGCCAACTTCAATGCACTGTTTAATTGGGCGAATATGTGGCAAAACGGAAAATTGTACCAAATAGTTACCATACTTTTCCTTTCCTGACACCAAACCATGGCAGCATACTAGTGATAGAGCTCCGCCTCTTGACCACTCCTTCAGGACCAGTGAATAGCATAAAAAAGGCATATTTAGCCGCCCCCCACCCCCCATTCTTTGTAACAAACTACATACCGAAACGCACAGGATGGGCCCGTATGCTGCCATGGTTTGGCGTCAGGAAAGGAAAATTACGGTAAGTATTTGATACAATTTTCCGTTTTCCTGACGCCAACATGGCAGCATACTAGTGATAAATAACTAGCTGACAGGGAGGGTTCTACTTGCCAAACCAATATTCTAATTAGGATGGGACAATGGACTGAATAGTCCTTCCTACAAAGTCCACTGATGACAAGGCACCTTTGTCTACTCTGTAAAGTTTGAATAGGTATGCTGGGATGACCATGATACTTCTACAGATGGATACTATAGATGCTCCCAAATGGGCTGCCTATGAGACTGCAACCACTCTGGTAGAGTGCACCACTGCTGATGGAGGCTCACGCCCCCTCGCCCTATATGCACCACCAAGCCTGCTAGAGTCCAGGCAGTAACCTCTTTTCCTTGATGATTCCCAGATGGAATGACAAAAGGCTTATTAGATCTGACAGGAGCAATTGTGGACAGCTGCTTCTTTCTGAAAACGTCCAGGTCGTGTGACTTTCCTGTGTGATGTTCTGGAAATTTAGGCAATTCCCAGATGTCTGTTAAATAGAGGGCTATTGCTACCTTTGATACAAAATGACCTACAAGACAGAACTCTACTCTTTTTGTAAAGAAAACTTTTTTTTTTTTTTTTGAAGCTCCAAGAGCTTGAATCTCAGACAAACTTCTGCTTAAAGTTTTTGCAATAGATACTGTCTTGTAGGTAATGGCCCAAACCAAACACTGCTCCGTTGGAGCAAACAGTTGAACGGACAGGAGATCCAGCAACACCAATCGATCCCACTGGGAAAGACTCCTTTCCGTTTGCGACTGAATCCTTATGACTGCCTTCAAAAGTCGTGCAGACTGAAGGATTCTTGGCCCATTTAAATTTGTTATTGCCAATATAGCTGACGCTTGCCAGCTCAGTGAGGATAGGCTAAGGCTCATGTCCAAACAGGCATAGAGGAAGTATAGAACAGCTGGAGGCAGTAGGATCAATGTCTCACCCTACCGAGATAAGGCAAACTTGCTCCAGATTTAGGAATTGATGTTGTAAGTAGAGTGCCTTCTAGTACTCAACAAAGTAGAGATTGCTCTAGAGTAACCAGAGTTCCCCCCGCCTCCCGTATTAGCACCCTGATTGCAGTCCCGGTCTGTATATATGCATAGGGGAAATGTCTTCTGTATTCTGAAGTGACTGGCCAAGGAAAATGGCTATGACAACCAAGTACTCCCTTGACAGACTCTAAAGGAATCTCATTACGAGAGATGTTGGGGGGAAAATATATAGGCTAGATTGCAGCCCCAAGGAGAGACCAGAGCATATGCCCCCTGTGCCTTGGGGTGCGGAAACAAGGCCAGACATACCCAACATTTGTGATTGCTATGGGTAGTGAAGAGGTCTGTCTGCGGTAAGCCCCACCTATGGACCAGCTCAGAGAAGACCTGGGATGTAGACCCACTCGTGCTCTGGGAAGCTTGCATGATAGTCGGTCTGCCTATGTGTTCAAAAGTCTGCTGGGAGGTAAACTGCTTCCTGAATTTGCTAGTGATCTTCCGTCCAAGACGTTATGGGTTTCACCTCTCTCAATAGCATACTGCTGATAGGGAGTTGGAGCTGAATATAGGCAACTGCTGCCCTGTTGCTCAACTGCAAGGAGACTGGTCTTCCCTTGATTCTGTGTAGCAAGGCCAAAGTGCTAAGAAGGCTGTTTGAACTTCCAGCGCATTCAAGACTACCCTCCTCGGCTGGAAATGTCCATTTGCCTTGAAAGACAGTCCCTCACAGTGTGCCTCCCAGGCTGTTTTGCCGACATGATTCATAACAATGATCCAGTATAATTGTTCAAAAGGTCCGTGACTTCCTCAAGGTCTTTCCATCACTGTGGACCGCTACTCATACTGAGTGACACTGTTCTCACCTGTGCTCGATCCTGTTTCCTCTCTTGCACTAAGAATCCTATTTGAAACTTGCGCAGGCGCCCATGGAATCATCGGTATGCATGAAGACGTTGAGCCCAGAAGACTGAGGCACTGAGAAGCCATCAAACAAGTGAATGTAGCTGTCCTCAGAATTCTCTTCCTGACTGTCACTGCTTTCTCTGATGTAAGCAAAACAGAGGATCTAGCAGAGCACCCCCAACTACACTAATTGTTGGGTTGGAGAAAGTCAGCTTCTCTTTCCCCTATTTTTTTTTTTAAGTTGATAACCCAGGCATATCACTGCAGGGTATGTATGAGGACCTCTTGGTGCGACAGCAATTGTTCCAGTCCCCTGGATAGAAGAATGACTTCCAGGTAGTGACAAACCCAGAGACCCTGTTCTCTGAGTGGAGCTGACACGGCACTGAGACCCTTGCCAACATTCTCAGAGATATTTACTATTTATAGGTCACAAGGTAGGCTGTTAAAGTGGAGATGCATCTAATCGATCACCAAACTTACTTATTTTGGAAAGAAAAGGGATGTGAGGATAGGCATCCTGACAATCCAGCCGACTGCTTGTACTGTTTTAATGGACTCCGTCTTAAAGATCTCCAAGAGGGCCAACAAGGTTTAACCTCTTTCGATCTGCAACTGGACACTAGCCTCTGTCCCCTGCGAACTACAAACGGGGTTGGGTAGAAAACCTGCAATCTTTCTTGTGAATAGGACCGGGACAATGGCTCCCTGATTCTAAAGTGTCTGTAAGTATTGTAGCAGCCCATCCGCTTTTGCGGTGGATTTGGAGGAGAAATGGTCTGGAGAAGGAGCAGTGAGGAATCCCCCGAAGTGACCATGAGTGCCTAACACCTTCCTCCAAAGATCTGTACAACATGCTGTCCAGAAACCCATAAAGCGTGCCCTCTGGCTCCTACCTCAAGAGTCTGGGCATACGCTCGTCAAAAGTGCTTAGTGGGTACTTGCGGTATACCCAAGGATTTTCACTTATGGGCCTTGTGAAAGGTTGCCTGAGTTTCCCTTACATCCTCTACCTGGGACCCTGGCCTGACAGCTGGCCCTAGGCTCCCTGGGCCTAAAGAAGTGGAACCTGCCGGGAGAAACATTTTCTTTTCCTTTTGCTTCTGGTCTTATGGGAAAAGATCGGACTTACCTCCTGTCACTTAAGATATGGCTGTCTCCAGTTTCCTACCAAATAGAGATCTTCTGCCATAAAGAGACTCACACCAATCTTGTTTTTAGGAAGCAAGACAATGCCCAGGGTCTCAACCATAGGGTCCCCCTAGCCGTGACCGAGTATAGCATCTCTATGGCCAGGCATCTGGTTGAGATTATTGCTGCTTCTGCAATAAAGTTCACAGACGCATTCATCTTGGCTAGGGTTTGAATGATATCAGCTATATGGATTTCCTCTCCAACGGCTGTCTCTATCTCCCAGAACCTAAAGCACTAGTCACCAAGATAAGGGCAACTTCCAGACGGCAGACCCCTGTTGGTCGCCTCGTTACTAGGCTACAGTCGCATTTACTGTGGGCATGGATTTCAGTGATGCTATATCCGGTCTCTGACAAGGATAAAACCTGTATAGACAATCAAAGGAGAAACTTTCTCTGGACTTTGCCATCCATCTGGTTAAATTTCTTCCAGAGGAGAAAGGAGAAGGAATTGCCGTTTTTAAAAAAGAGTAAATATGACTTTGTCTTTTTACCCATGCAATGGCCTGCATGACCGCCCGGATCCACTGTTCCACGAAGGAAAAAAACTGAAACCAAGCAGCTCTGGGTCTTCCTCTGATATGGAGGAGCTATTATCTGCAGGCTGCCCACCACCAGGGTAGCCCAAGCCTCAGCCCACAAACACTTACATAATGGAAGATTTCATTCCTAAAGAGGAAACACTGCAGGGCCCCATCAAGACCCACCAGAAGGGGCACCCAGGCTTTTTAGCACAATTTAGCGGCCCTAGCACTGGGTCTTTGCACTGGGAGAGGCTTGAATTCAGACGGCTACTGCGCAGAGGTGGGGACATAGAACTGCTTCACTGCAGAACTCAGTGGTTGAGCGACACATACCAGGGTGCCAGGTAGTTTTTCTAGTGGTTAGAGTAGCAACTAGGAGGGGGCTACCTGGCTGGCATAACTGAAGTGAGTCCAAAATAGCATGTTGCATCATAATTAATAAAGATATTTGGTGTTACCTATTAACTGTGAACTCCTCCGGGCAGTCTTTACTCACCAGCCTATTGGCTACAGGGGCTGTGCCACAGGCCCTGCAGAATTCTTGCTGGGGCATTGGCGTTGCTCTGGGGAAGAGGCGATAAGACATCTTCTTTGGAACCTTTTCCCTTGAGTGGGTGTGGCATCTGCAGTTACACTCTTATGAAGACCGTCCCTGGCTCTTGATTTTTGAGAGCATGAGCTTGCGGGGCTGAACACACTCAAAGCAATCCGCATAAGGAGTCACTCTTTTCCTGCAAACTTACCAACACGGTGGTCCCGTACCTTTGAATTTGAGGGTCTTTTTGCATAAGCAGTGATTGACTCATGGTTTGAGGACAGATAGGACGGCCAGCTGAAGTGAGGATAGCCAGAAAGGAAAATAGCACTAGAGAGAGAAGGTCTTTTGAATTTAAAAAGAGGAGAAAAAAATATATGCCTTCATAACAAACAGAATATAAGTTTTTTTTTTTTACCAAAATAAATAAATACATTTATATATATACATATATTTCACTTTTTTTGAGTAAAAGAAACAAATTAATGCAGTGTGTATATATATATATATATATATATATATATATATATATATACACACACACCCACACACAGTGTTGCTCATAATTATTCATATCCCTGGCAAATTTTGACTTAAAGTTACTTTTATTAAACCAGCAAGTAATTTTTTGACGGGAAATGACATAGGTGTCTCCCAAAAGATAATAAGACGATGTACAAGAGGCATTATTGTGGAAAACAAACATTTCTCAGCTTTTTTTTACATTTGAGCAAAAAGTGTCCAGTCCAAAATTATTCATACCCTTCTCAATAATCAATAGAAAAGCCTTTATTGGCTATTACAGCAATTAAACGCTTCCTATAATTGCAGACCAGCTTTTTGCATGTCTCCACAGGTATTTTTGCCCATTCATCTTTAGCAATGAGCTCCAAATCTTTCAGGTTGGAGGGTCTTCTTGCCATCACCCTGATCTTTAGCTCTCTCCACAGATTCTCAACTGGATTCAAGTATGGACTCTGGCTGGGCCACTCCAAAAAGTTATTGTCTGCTAACCATTTCTCCACCACTTTTGCTGTGTATTTTGGGTCGTTGTCATGCTGAAATGTCCACTGGTGCCCAAGGCCAAGTTTCTCTGCAGACTGCTTGATGTTGTTGTTGAGAATCCTCATGTATTGCTCTTTTTTCATGGTGCTGTTTATTGTGATTAGTTTCCCTGACCCATTGGCTGAACCCCCCCCCCCCCCCC
>BLSH010481424.1:751613-771664 GCA_018402905.1 Glandirana rugosa
GTCACGACCGGTCCTCCTATCAATCTCTCCACTTTTTCTTAGGTTCCTAGTGGTGGTTCCGGTAGGACCACTTAGACCCGAGACGACCACCGTTACAGAGTTCCGTCTGTTAGGATTGTGACCAAACAATTCAATTTTTATTTCATCTGACCATAACACAGAAGACCAGAAGTCTTCTTCTTTGTCCAGATGAGCTTTTGCAAAGTCCAAGCAAGCTTTTGTGTGTCTTATCTGGAGAAGTGGCGTCCTCCTTGGTCTGCATCCCTGGAACTCAGCAGTGTGCAGTGTCCGCTGGATTGTCTGCCTTGAGACATTGCCACCAGCAGAGCCCAGATTCACCAGGATGGCCTTGGTGGTGATCCTTGGATTCTTTTTCACCTCTCTAACTATCCTCCTGGCCAGCACTGGTGTCACTTTTTGGTCACTTTTGGCTTCCGACAACATCCTCTGAGATTTTCCACAGTGCGGAACAGCTTGTATTTTTTAATAATACTTTTCACTGTAGCCACTGGAACTTGAAAACATTTAGAAATGGCCTTGTAGCCCTTTCCTGACTTGTGAGCAGCCACAATGCGCAGCCGCAGGTCCTCACTGAGCTCCTTTGTCTTAGCCATGACTGTCCACAAACCAACTGCAGAGAGGTTCTGTTTTTCACCTGTTGAGTTGATTAAAACAGCTGTTCCCAATTAATCAGGGTAATTAGGATGCTTTAGAACAGCTTGGACTATTTGGAATGGTATAGAACTTTTGATTTTCCCCCAGACTGTGACAGTTTGTGAAGGGTATGAATAATTTTGGACTGGACACTTTTTGCTCAAATGTAAATAAAAGCTGAGAAATGTTTGTTTTCCACAATAATGCCTGTACATCATCTTATTATCTTTTGGGAGATACCTATGACATTTCCTGTCAAAAAATTACTTGCTGGTTGAATAAAAGTAACTTTAAGTCAAAATTTGCCAGGGGTATGGAAAATTATGGGCAGCACTGTGTGTATATATATATATATATATATATATATATACATACATACATACATATACACACACATTTTATTTTATATACATACATACACACACTCACGCACACACACTTTTTCTTTTGTGTACTACCTGCTAAAAATCAGCAGGGGGAGCTCCCCAAGGACTGCATCCCTCATTGCTGGCAACAGTGATGGCTGGTGCAGCCCGATGATGTCATCAAGACGTCCCATGCAGCATGGTCTAGATCCCCACATGGGCAAACAGAACACAAACAAACATGGAGACATGGGGGGCACTCAAAAGAGAAACAGATCACGGTAAGGGAGAACACATATGATACAGTACAGGATAAAAGGGATAGGCAGCCCTGTATGGTGCAAGGAACCAAAAAAGGAAAATGAATGAACTAACTGGCCCTTCCAAGCCTCAGCCCACAGACACTTACATAATGGCAGATTTCATTCCTAAAGAGGAAACACTGCAGGGCCCCATCAAGACCCACAGAAGGGGCACCCAGGCTTTTTAGCGCAATTTAGCGGCCCAAGCACTGGGTCTTCGCACTGAGAGAGGCTTGAACCCAGACGGCTACTGCACAGAGGCAGAGGTAAGGACATAGAACTGCTATTCTTCACTGGTGCGTGGAGGTATGAGGAAAAAAAGAATGGGGGGGCGGCTAACTATGCTTTTTTTTTATGCTATCCACTGGTCCTGAGGGAGTGGTCAAGAGGCGGAGCTCTATCACTAGTATGCTGCCATGTTGGCATGAGGAAATGAGGTTTCATGTAGATGTAAAGTTATGCACTTGGGGGCTAAGAATATGCATGCATCATACATACTAGGGGGAAGTAAAACTGGGGGAATCCATAGTGGAGAAGGATCTGGAGGTTTTGGTAGATCATAAGCTTAATAATGGCATGCAATGCCAAGCTGTGGTTTGCAAAGCGAGTAAAATCCTTTCTTGTATTAAGAGAGGTATGGACTCCAGAGAGAGAGATATCATTTTGCCCCTGTACAAATCATTAGTAAGACCTCATTTGGACTATGCAATTCAGTTTTGGGCACCAGTTCTCAAAAAGGATATCGGGGAACTGGAGAAAGTGCAGAGAAGGGCAACCAAACTAATAAGAGGCATGGAGGAGCTCAGCTATGAGGAAAGATTTATTCTCTTGAGAAGAGGAGGTTAAGGGGGGGGGGATATGATCAAAATACATAAATACAAATACATAAGTGATCCATATAGTGAACTTGGTGTTGAGTTATTCACTTTAATCACTTCAGCCCCGGAAGGATTTACCCCCTTCCTGACCAGAGCACTTTTTGAGATTCGGCACTGTGTCGCTTTAACTGACAATTGCGCGGTCATGCGACGTTGTACCCAAACAAAATTGGCGTCCTTTTTTTCCCCACAAATAGAGCTTTTGAGCTTGTTGATGACCTCTGTGGTTTTTATTTTTTGCCCTATAAACAAAAAAAGAGACAATTTTGACAAAAAAAACAATATTTTTTTACTTTTTGCTGTAATAATATAAAACTAATTTATTCATCAGTTTAGGTCAAAATGTATTCTTCTACATATTTTTGGCAAATAAAATCACTAAAAGTGTTTATTGATTGGTTTGCGCAAAAGATATCACATCTACAAACTATGAGAATTGATTTATGATGTTTTTATTTTTTATAGGTAATGGCGGCGATCTGCGATTTTTATCAGAACTGTGATATTGCGGCGGACAGATCGGACACTTTTTTGGGACCGTTGACATTTATACAGCGATCAGAGCTAAAAATAGCCACTGATTACTGTGTAAATATCACTGGCAGGGAAGGGGTTAAGCTGTAGGGGCGATCAATGGGGTTAAGTGTGTTCCCTCACTGTGTTCTAACTGTGCGGGGGCTGGGCTGGCAGGGGCATGACAGATCTAACTGATCCCGATTACATGGATCACTATCATGTCCCCTGACAGAACAGGAAACCGCCGAGTTTACATTCGCGGTTCCCCGTTCTGCTTCCGCATTAGGCAACCACGGGTCGCCGGCGGACACTGATTCTGCCCGATGCTGCGGCCACACTCACCCAGCATGCGGCGGGCACAAGAGCGTGCCAGCATGCAACTGTGGCTGCGTGAATTGCCGTTTATAGATGGTGATTTGTGCAGCGGAGCCACTTTGCCGCCATTTATCTACGTGAGGCAGGTTGGCAAGTGGTTAAGGTCATCAGAGGACAAGGGGGCACTCTTTAAGTCTAGAGGAAAAAAGATTTTATCTCCAAATACGGAAAGGTTTCTTCACAGTTAGAGCTGTGAAAATGTGGAATAGACTCCCTCCAGAGGTGGCACAGTAGATTTCTTTAAAAAGGGCCTGGATTCTTTCCTTAAAGGAGTTGTAAAGGCAGAAGGTTTTTTTTATCTTAATGCATTCTATACATGAAGATAAAAAAACCTTCTGTGTGTAGCAGCCTCCCCAGCACCCCCTAATCACTTACCTGAGCCCCTTCTCTCTGCAGTGTTGTCCACGAGTGTCTTAGCTGTCCCAGCTACTCCTTCTGATTGGCTGAGACACAGCAGCAGTGTCATTGGCTCCTGTGGCTGACAATCAAAATCAGTCAGCTAATCAGGGGGTGGGGCCGGGCTCCATGTCTGAATGGATACACAGAGCTCTGACTCAGCTCGGGTGTCCCCATAGACAGCTGCTGGCTGAGGGGACACTTGATAGGAGGGAGGGGCCAGGAGAGCAGAAGAAGGACGCAAGAAGAGGAGGATCTGGGCTGCTCTGTGCACAGAAGAGGTAAGTATAACATGTTATTTAAAAAAAAAATGAACCTTTACATCACTTTAATGTACATAATATAATTGGGTACTAACATTTATGGGTAAATTTGATCCAGGGAAAATCTGATTGCCTCTCGGGGGACCAGGAAGGAATTTTTTTCCCCCACTATAGCAAAATGGATCACGTTTGCTGGGATTTTTACCCTTCCTCTGGATCAACTATGGGTGAAGAATTGTGTATATGGGATTGTATGGTTATATATATATCTTTATTGATTGAACTAGATGGACTTGTGTCTTTTTTCAACCTGACTAACTATGTAACTATAAAGGGTGCCATTGCTGTCCCAAAAATGCTAGTTGCCAGGCTATGGTTGGGCTACCTTATACCTTTCATTCACTGTCCTTGACAACAAGAATGCATCAACTTGGGTCAGAGTGAAGTCAGAACTCACAATTTACACATTCATTCTGAGTCAATGATTCAGAAAGTCCCAGAACCAATGAACTGGCATGACAATCTGACAAGTACATTTAAGAAGGAAAAAAACAGCAGGCTCAATAGTACAAATTTCTTTAAAGGAAATTAAAACAGTTAGATTTGGCCATTCTTTGAATACATGCATTAAAGTGGTTGTAAACTCTCCTATAGCACTTTTCTTCATTCAAAGCATACTGCATTAACTTACATATAGCTCGGTTTTATTTTCCCCCACAGCTGCACCGTTTGTGAGAAATCGGCCTCTGTCCCCTGCAGTGATGTAATTTGCGCATGCGCCTTTCTGCTCTGAGGCACGGCACACTCAGTGGGCTGTCAAACCCTTCACAAAGGTGCCGTGCCAACATCATCAGCACTCAGCGGCGTTCATTTTAATCCCACAAGAGCTCCGGCAGTTGCAGGCCATGTAAACATTGGGTTTGGCCAGCAGCATGAGAAGTGCCGCACATGCGCAGGATTACGACAGGAAGGGCGGAAGTATACTCCGCTCTGAAACAGGATACCAGGAGCTGACATGGCGCAGGCTGCTGTGGTTAGACAGATAATGAAAGTAAGAAATACCTACATAAAACCTGACATGAATAGGAGAATCGACGTGACGGTGTGCTTTGTAATGTTTGCAAGTATTGCTTCAATGAAAAATGTGGATTCTGTGGGCTTTTACTTCCTCTTTAAATCGTATACATTATGTTTTAAAATCACCTAGCAGAACAGCATAATATATCAAAGTAATTTTTATTAATCTGTACAACAATCACCTCTTCATAAGCTAGAAATCATTCATGCAGAAAATAATTGGAAAGCATTTGTATATCAATATAACCTGTTTTTAATAGCAAAGAAACAATTCAAGCACAGTGCACAAGTAAAATCCATTGACCTTAGCATCCACATATTTTGATAAAATACAGCATGTGGTATCTTTAGTGTAATAACTGTAACAATATTGCCACCATATGATATATTGGTGCTGATTTAGAAAACTAAAGGGAATAAAACTGGCCATACACTGGTAGAATTTAGCCTGAAAAAAAATGTTTTTAAAACATTTGTTCCATATTGTAATGGGGCAAATGGGTGTTCATTTTCCACTGTATGGATAAGAAAATTTGAAGGCTCAGGATGGAACTTTGTTTGTTACTTATCTGGAAAAAAAAATACTAAACTGTTAGGCTCCTTTCACAGTGGGTCGGGCGGTAGCGGTAAATCGCAGCTAGTTTCAGCAGCGCTTTTAACCCCCTACAAGGGGTTAAAAGTACTGGCGCTCCTCCACTGCCCCTGCCCATTGAAAACAATGGCCAGCGCTTCCAAATCAGCTGCACACCGCTTCGGAAGTGATGCCCATTGTTTTGAATGGGCAGGGGCGGTGGAGGGGGCGGTGTATCCCCACTCACCGCACCGCCCCAAAGATGCTGCTTGCAGGACTTTTTGGAACTTCCTGCAAGCGCACCGCGCCAGTATGAAGGCACTCACGCTTTCAGTTTGGGGGGGATTTTTGAGGTGCTTTACAGGCGCTAATTTTAGCTAAATGGCGCCTGTAATGCACCTCAGTGTGAAAGGGGTCTTAGAGTACAATTAAATTCCCTTTGTTTTTTTGTACCTACAGGTAAGCATATAATAAGGCTTACATGTAGGTACAGTAAATATCTCCTAAACGTTCGCTGTTTAGGAGATATTTACATGTAAAGCAGCTGGTGACGTCATCGGCACATGCACATTGCGCTCTGAATGGATGGCATGCTGTCCATTGAGAGTGCTGTGATGTGACTCCCACACATGTGATGTCATCGCGGCTCCCCCATTTAAATGGCCAGAGCCTATGGACCCGGAAGGAAGACCTAGTGAAGATGGATTCCCAGTCAGCGGTGACAGAGCGCCGCTGGAGGGATCTGTTTCACAAGTAAGTCTGTCATAATGTGCTAGTATGCAGTTTTTTAAAAAAGGGTTTACTACAACTTTAATGTGATTCTCATTCAAGGAAAATAATTTGTAATTGAAAATCGAAAATGATATACGTTGCTATGGCAACTGATTGAAATTTTTCACTTTTAAATTAAAATTTAAAAGATGTCAAACAATTTTTCATAAACAGTTGTTTGAAAACCTAACAGTGCATGGCCAGTTTAAAGCCTAAGTTTAGCCTGAAACTAAGGGATATAACCGTTAGTATGATGTGTGCCTTATCCTTATTCTTCTGCTTTCAGTAGAAATCTTCATCTTTCCTACACCAAATCCCCCCTGCCCTAACCTTCCGATGCAAGTGGGGATTAATACAGCTAAAAGGCTGTCAGAAGCTCTCATCAACTATGTCTGCCTCTCCTGCACTATCCACCATTCATAGAAGCCCATACTAAAGCTTCTATTAGACATGTGTATGGCCGAAAAATTCCTTCGTTTTTGTTCCGTTTGTTTTATTATTTTTTTGTAAATTCGGTAATTTGAAAAAAATTTGGTAATCGGAAATTCAGAAATTTGAAATTTTTTAAATTTAAAATTCGGTAATTCGAAATTCAAAAATGACGATATTCAGAAATTCAATGATTCATAATTCGAAATTGCCGATATTCTATATTCGGAAAGTAAAAAAAAATTGAAAATTTGAAAAGTCAGAGATTCAGAAATTTGAAAAATCGGTAATTTGAAAATCTGACAATTTGAAAACAAGAAAGGAAATCCGAAAATTCAAAATAATAACTAACTATTAAATTACAGGTATTGGAATTTCCTTTCAAATGTGGCTGTTAGTGAACATAATGAATACGAATTTATCCAAAGTTATGAATTATCTGAAATATTGAATTAATAATAATAACAATACTAATAATAATAATAAAATATTTTTATTATTATTATTATGAATTTGTTACTTTCCATTTGTTTAGATGCGGCATTTGTTATTTCGGATAATTCATAACTTTGGATAAATTAGTATTCGTTACGTTCACTAACCGCCAAATTTTAAAGGAAATTCCATTGCCTATAATTTAATAGTTATTTCAAATTTTTGGATTTTCTTTATTTTAGAATTGTTGGATTTTTGAATTACCGATTTTTCAGATTTTCTAATTACTGAATTTCTGATTTTTTTAATGTCGGCTTTTCTGATTTTCGAATTACTGAATTCTCAATTTTCGAATTTAAAATAACAAAAATTCTGAAAAAATGTTTAAAAATTCAGATTCGTCCGAATAAACGAATTTAGAAAAATTCTTTAAAGAAGGAATTCGGAACGAAACAAATTGAACATGTCTCTGAATGGAGGATGGGCAGATTATTAAAAGCTCCTCCTCCTTCATTCATGGGGGAGTTGGAAGACAAATGAAGATTTCTAGTGAAAGCAGAAGAATCTGGACAAGGGACACTTCATACTAACTGCAAGTTACCTCCCTTGTGCTGATTTTTGTGTTTTTAGTTTTAACTAAACTCAGGCTAAGTCCTCATTACCAACACCACCCACTCATCATCCAGCTGACTATTAATTCTAACTTGCAGCAGAAGAATTAGTTGCATTCTGATTTTTTTGTCACAGACAAAACAGATAGTTAGTTAGCCCCACTTTGTAATATGGGAAGGCAATTGTTTTCCCTGCTGGCTGGAAGAAACTGCTGGCAGTGGCTGATTGATATCTAGGGAACCTCAGTGTGACCAAGCCTAAGGCCGACCATACGTGGTTCGAATCTCGGCCAGTTCAGCAGGAACCGGCCGAGATTCCAACGGTTAATGGGTAGGCTGAATGTACCAGGCTGATCCATCGATCAACTTGGATACAACCAGCCTGCTGGATTCTCTTTCAATTATCGCAAGTGGCTTGCAATAGCCACTAGCCTTAATTACTGTCTTCTTCCGCCGACCCCCCCCCCCCCTCTGGGAGCAGACAATTGCTCTGCAGGAGGGATTCCTGTGAATCTGTGTTGATGGGGGAATCGTGCAAATTTCTTTCTTGCAACCCGTGGCTGCAGAAAAAGAATTTTGCACTGTGTATGACCTGCCTAAGGCTGCCCCTAGAGATCACAGGTCATGCAGATGCACAGGCATAATCTAACAGTCCTTATGACAACTAATCTCCCAAATACTGCAGAACACTTCACAAACTTAAAAGGTTGGTTCAGGTGACCCAGTATGCTTATGCTGATGTAGACAGGATGAGGAGAAAGTAGGTAAGGCAGCAGACATCATAGATCTCACCAGGGAACAATAAATGCTGGAACAAGTTGCATACGTGATCAATGTTCCCTGTCAGCTGGTGATTGTCTATCTTTCACTAGACATGAGATCACAACCCAATCAGAGACAATAACATATAGCTTAGGGAATAGTGGCTTCATGCCTAACTCATGCAATGGACAATCCTTTTTCTTTTTCAGATGTTGAACAAAAGAAATACTGTATTCTTGATATCAACAAACCAATGGTATGTATGTATGTGTGTGTATAAAATGTACAGTAAATATAATGTAATTTTTACTTGTATATGAAGTATTGAGAGAGACAGGGTTTGAACCGTCAGGAGCCTGTACAGCCCAGACTGGGGAGTTTGTTACCCAGGAGGCTGAGGACAGACCCAAGGACTACACTGTCCAGGTGCCAGGAGGCTGAAGATATTTGTGCTATGTCAATGCAATGCTGAAAATTCCCTGCAAGGCTAACCTTAAGGCCCCATTCACACCTGAGCGTTTTGTAGCCTGAAGCTACAAAACGCTTGAGGGGAAAAAAAATCAATGATTCTCTATGGAGTCTGTTCACCTCTCCAGTCAAAAATGCCTGAAGCTCAAAATAGTTCTGGAGGTATTTTTGTAGCTTGATTTGGGCGTTTTTCTACTTTTTTTTTTGGTGACCTTTTGACCTGTACAAAATCGCGGTAAAAAAACATGACGCCCAGGTGTGAATGCAGCCTTAGGTCTCATGCACGAGGACGTTTTTTGA
Organism: Glandirana rugosa; assembly: GCA_018402905.1. Taxonomy (NCBI): domain Eukaryota; kingdom Metazoa; phylum Chordata; class Amphibia; order Anura; family Ranidae; genus Glandirana; species Glandirana rugosa. The sequence continues at coordinate 760,787 of BLSH010481424.1, forward strand.
CTGCTGTTTTTAGCTGCAAACGTTTTTTTCTACAGTCCTTAAACCCTCCATCATGTTGTCCTATGTGTTCATGCACACATAGGCTGTTATCAACTGTTTTTAGCAGTGACATTTTTGTGCTGTAAAAAAAAAAACTCAAGACCAGAGGGTTCTGGGAGACATTTATCAGCTGTAAAAACATTCAAACAGTCAAAAATGCCCAAAACCGCGCAAAAACGTCGATCCCCAACGTTTTTGTATGTTTTAGATCAGTTGGAAAAAAAAAAACAAAAACCGCTGGTCCTTTAAAAACGCGAAAAAACACACATAAACGCCGGTAATATAACGCTGGTAAAAGCTGAAAAAAAACACTGATAAGCTCCTGACGTTTTTTGGACGTTTTTTTAAAGTCATGTGTGCATGAAGCCTAAGTGTGATTTTTGTGACTTTACACATGTAATAAAGCAGGCAAAAATCTCTGAAATGAAGGTCACTGGACTGAAGCTTGTGAAAAGCATTTCACTTGAGCTGAACCCTCATTATATGATGTCTATCTCTACAATCATCGGTGGCAGCACTCCCTTAAAAAATATTTAACACAAAATTATTATACTTTTTTTTTCACATGAAAAAATTATACAATTTATAACAAATAAAGTGTCATTGTGCACATGAAATAAAGTAGATCTATAATAATAAACATGTGGAGGATTACAAGATAATGTTTACTGTACAATTTTTTTTTTTTTTTTTACAATAAATGAGTAGTACACACTATGAGGCTTTTCTTGTTTCTATGAGTTTATATATGCTTGGATGACTCTGGCGGTTCAGATGGGATAGTAAGAGGACCTCTGAAGCCAGTCTTAGAATCTGCTGAGCTGAGGAGGATCTTTGTGGAAAAATTGTAATAGTCCACGGTATAAGTGTGGAGCTCTTGAAGTTTTGTATATTTGACTTCATATTGACACTATATGTATTATAGCTCTATTTAATTTGCACAATGACATTTATAATGAAATGTATATTTATTTTGTGTTATTACATATTTTTTAAAGGAGTGCTGCCCAGATGCTTGTAGTTTTTTTTAACATTGTGTTTTAGTGATTTCACAGGGGTGTCTAGCTGCTTTTTGTATACTCCGCTGAGATTAAGTAATCATTTTTTATTTTACAAGTGATTTGGGTAATTTAAAGTGGTTGTCAATCCGTGACAACCACTTTAACCTACAGGTAAGCCTATAATAAGGCTTACCTGTAGGTCCCCTGCATATCTCCCAAGCCTACACGGTTTAAAAGATATACAGTGTACTGCATGTGCCCACGTCATTGGGCACATGCGCAGTGCAGAAATGGCCTCCGTGCCGTTCCTTCACTGTGATCGTGTCTTAACTGGCGGCTCCCGCAAGTGACGTCACGCGACTCCGGCCAGTCTCAGAGCCTGAGATCGCGGCCCTGGAAGGAAGAGGGGCAGAAGATGGACACGGCCTGGAGCGGGGACATCGCTGGCTTCCAATGCAGGTATGTGGCACATAACGGGCTAATATGCGATGCTTACTAGCCCATTTTGCTTTTACATTGAAGGGTAACATAGAGGAAGTAAACCCCATCAGGGTTTACTCCCTCTTTAAGTTAGTGAACCAGTAGTCCTGCCAATTTGTAGAACCCCAACAAGCATGTTCAGGTCATTTTCCTACAGCTTCCTGTGCCTGGATGTAAGAGTCGGGGTTGAACAGATAAATGTAGACTAGGAGTAATTCAGAAAGGGGAATTATTCTGGAGTCTGTATAGCTACAGAATGTGTTCTATGAATGGAAATGTTAGTTAAAAAGATACAATAGAAGATAGTGGTTTGCTAGAGGGAAATTAACAATGTTTTTTCATATGTAAAATTATATTTAACAACAATTTCATTTGGCCAATAAATGTAATACAATATCAATGACAGTAGTGTACACGCACAATTCCAGGTAGTATTAAGATGTCAGTGGGTCCAGGACAAAAATCACAGTAGTGAGTCCCTTATCAAGTTTTCCCTGGAGAGTAAAACATATTTTTACCATTATGCTACCGTTAACATCACACTGGATCGTGCTAAATGCAACATATATATGAGCATGAGCAATGGAGGTGCTTGTATTAGCTCCCTGATATACACCAAGCATGCTTGGCATATAAGACTGGTGTTGAGATTAATGGTACATTACAATTGAGTCCATAACCTTCTGCTATGGGCAGCTAAAGGGCTGTCAAGAGCTCTCATCAAGAGAGCTCGACTATGGCCGCCTTTCCTGCACGATCCGCCATTCATAGAAGCCATACTATAGCTTCTATGAATAAACCACGATCTCTGAATGGGAGAAGGGCAGAAAACCTCAGCTCCCTTTAATCATGGGGGAGTTGGAAGACAGATGAAGATTTCTACAGAAAGCAGAATAATCTAGACAAGGGACACTTCATTCTAACTGCAAGTTACATCCCTTGTGCTGATTTTTTGTGTTTTTAGTTTTACCTAAACTCAGGCTAAGTCCTAATTACCACCAACACCCACTCATCATATAGCTCACATTTAATTCTAACGTGCAGCAGAAGAATTACGGTTTTATTCTGATTTGCTGTTACAGGCAAAACAAGTTATGTTTAGTACACATGGGCCAAATAACAGAAACCGCCCGATATTCGGCAGAGTGTACTGCAGCTGCCCGGTTTCTATTGGAGGGGCATAACAGAAAAAGGTCTGCCGACCGACTCCCTATCAGCGCTCCCAGCCAATGGCTGATATTGCTGACTGGAGAGTTCTGGGGGGAAGGGGGGGGGCGTCCCCCTGTGAGAACACAATATAACAGCAGGGGAGATCGCTGTACTAACATTAGATTGTTAAAACAGTGGCTCCGACCTAAGCTGTCAGGTTTTTTCCTTCAACCTGCTGGGTTAAACAAAAAAAAAAAACTAGTAGCGTGTATGGGGCTTTAGTTAGCCCCACTTTGTAATATGGGAAGGCAACTGGTTTCCCTGCTGGCTGGAAGTGACTGATTGATATCTAAGGAACCTCGTTAACATAACACTGTATCTTGCTAAAGGCAACATATATATGAGCCATGCATGGGGGTGCTTGCATTACCTCCCTGATATATGCCAAGTATGCTTGGCATATAAGATTGGTGTTGAGATTAATGGTCAATTACAACTGAGTCAACAATCCCTCATTTAAAGTGCACCCACACACCTGGCTATTTGTTAAGTGCAATTCTTTACCAATATGTTATAACTCTTAGACAAATTCATTTCATCTTTATCCCTGGGACTGTAATAGCCTGATATATGCACACTTCTTTAAATAAAATAATGCTGAATCAGACTTTTATTTACGTATTTCAGTAAAAGAGGTATAAAAAGATGAACCTACTTATGAAGGCCATAGGTCTATATGAATGACCACTGGTCTGCATAAAGGGAAAACAGGTTTCATAAACATTAATGATCGAAACTGTGAAAAATAGTTTATATCTAACTCCATGTCGTCTCTTTTTAGCAGAAACCAAATAAACTGCTTCTGAGACTACAGTGATCTCAAACCTAGAATATCTATTCCTCCTCAACTTATCAAAATTAACAATATGATCAGTTGTATGAAAAGTTACTATTTAAATATTTCAACAATATAGGTTGAAGGTAAATCTAACCAATATCCACCAAAATAATGAGATATTTCAGTTATCCCTTTAGCAGCCTATGCACGACTAAGCCATAATATCCTGGAATGAATCTTGGACATCGCAATTTATCTAAAAGACACTCAACAGGTCAAATATCTATTAAAAGGGATTAAATAATAATTTTTAAATCTGAAATCTGAAGAGGACAGTATTTGTGAAATATGCACTTACATAAACCTTTATATTAATGTGACACACAACTAGAACTTAAAGTACTGTCAGCTGAACAGATCACCACCTAAAAAGTCAGATTTGAAATATGATGAACATATTCAGCAGACTACAAATTTAACGTGCCACAAAGCACAGTTACGCACTACTGTGTGCTGTAGTGCGCTGTATCTGGGAAAAAATGGTGCATATCCAGATTTTGTTGCATTGTGGTGTGTTGCATTCATTTAAACGAATAGGCTGCGTTAATGCAACGCAGGTTAAAAGACCATAATGCATCTTATATATCTCAATGGGCTCTAAGGGGTGCTTAAGCACTCTGCTCTTAATTTCAGGTATCCTAGTTTGACAGTAATACTGGGCCAAAACACTCATGAGTGATAATTTACTTATGATGTGGAGTCTTGTGGGCCAAGTCATCTGCCAGTTTCTTCTATCCCTTGAAGATTTCAGTAGTAAGATCTCCTTACTGTGGATCCTAGCTCTGCTGTGGCCCACTTGGTCATCTCACAACAAAAGTGCTTCTGTTCTTCCTGCTAAACTCTTCATAACATTAAATAAACATTTAGTGGGGACAAGGGTCCTTCTCATAATTTCCCTGACAGGAGAGCAGACATGGGCACTCGTGCACAGAAATCTTGCCATCAGAGTCCCTGAGAGGAATAAGAAATCACTGTGTGATTTAAAGGAGAATTATGGGATTAATAAAAGAACAAAACAAAAACAAACGTACTCGCTTCCATGCTGCAGCATCTGTTTGACAGCTGTCCAAAGAGAGTTTACAGATTACAGGACCCCTTACCTGTCACCTCTCAGTCTCATTGCAATGAAAAACAGTGACAGTCACCTCAACCCACTTAACTCCATCACTGCTCACCTGAGCAACAGGCTGGGGGGAAGTGGGTGCGTTTGGCTCCAGCTCTCACACCGCAAGTTGAAAGGCATTGCAAGCTGTCAATTAAAGTGGAAGTAAACCAAGGAAGCTGCCATCTTGGCTTCTGTTTAATCTGCAACTGCCATGGTGCTGCACATGTGATATGTTATGGCTGGTTTGACAGTTTGGTTGAGAGCACAACCAAATATGACAGTTACATTCCTGTCACGTACCGGAATGTAACTGTTTTTTTGAAACTGATAAAGTGATAGATTTACTTCCACTTTGAGCAGCCAGCTAGATCTCAACAATATAGTCAGCTGCCCTGTAAGTATAGCCCAGAAATAGGTTTGGCTATAGTTCTCTTAGGCAAGCCATAGATGATGCGGTGGAAGAAAAGAAAATAGCTTGAATCCCCCCACCAATGGCTCGATTGGCCCATCCCCCATCAGCAGCAACAAGCACTTACTCACATCTTATGTCAGCAGCCTCTTGCTGGGGCAAAGCTGGCCACACCTGACTTGAATTTCAGGCAATCCTGTAAAATGGTCAAAATTCGAGCTATAGGTGGCCCTGCGGACACCATCCAGCTTGAGAAAATAAAAGAAGGCGGGCAGGAAAAAAGTTGGTTGAACAGTGATTGAATTAGCTGAAGTCACTGTTTAGGTATTCTCACAACCACGGGTGGCAGCTGTCAGAATAAAATATCAGGCAGTAGGCGATCTGTCCATCCACACTGTTTAGCATGGATGGGAGTATCTACAGAAATAATTTTTTGTTTATGGCCAGCTTTTGTTTTTCACTTTAAATTTATCCACAGGTTGGGTTTGGTGATATTGCTTAGACAAACAGGAAACATTATTCAGCGGTGCCAAGCCACCCACACACAAAAGACAGAGCCATTACCCCAAGCTGCAATGATCTTACCTACTAAAAAATGGATCATCTGAAAAACAGACATGTATTCTGGTGATATAAAGGTATTCTTGTAGCACAGGAACAAATTGTGTTTATTTCTTCATCTATCTTGGAGGCATTGGCAACCTCCATTATTCTCTCAGAGCTGGATTACCTAAAGTGTATGTAAACCCAAGAACAAAAATGCAATATAATGCAGATTACCAGTCTTTAGTTGTGATAGCTGCATTTTGTTTTTTGGTTAAGACTTTTCGTATTATTTCCACTTGTGATCCTGTTAGTAACATACTTCCTGTCCTAAGGTGATAACGCTCACTTACTGCACTGTATGTTTTGAAGAGAAGGACTTTCATACTAGAGCAGGAAGTGTGTTGGGATAGAATACCTCCCCATCGCTTTATCTCTAGAACACTGGGGGAGGTGTTCTGTAATTCAGAGGGCATTCAGATAGGGCTGATATGGTGGTCTGAAATTTCATTGTCAGCTTAATACAGGAAGTTAGGAACCCACTGGATTTCTGGGTATTTTTGCCAAAATAAAAATGCTTTCAATTATAAATTTAACGGACCAAAGGGGAGAAGATAAAAGAAGTTAATTGCCAATGTTTACATACACTTTAAAGATGCAAAAACGATGTTCAACCTATGGTAAACTGCCATAAAATGCCACTTCTGCACATACATTTTTTTGGCAACATTGGTAAATAAATAGCTTGTTTCTTTAAACTGCTACTGATAATGTCTGTGGGTAGCCTTACTGGGACCACAGATGATCAAAAAATTCTGCTCTTCCCTGGATACAAACTAGATGGATGTGCATGGGATGGAGGGCTGAACACAGCTTTGGCCATGAGATCAGAACTGCTATCTCTTCCCAGTCCGCCGTGTCTCTTTGCCATTACTGATGGAGTTTGGTGCTCCAGGGAGTGAGTGGTTAGGCTGGCTACGTGTAATCCGTCCGCTTGATGGATGGGCAGTTGTTGGAGGTGGATGTACAGCGCTGCTTTGGTTGTTGGTTCCATTACCATTGGGCAAATCAGAAGCTGAAAATGAGAGAAGAGACATTCTAAGTTTTCAGGCATCTTCTCTTTCTTTGTAATAAAATGAATCTGTGCTTTACCCATGCAGATAAAACAGATGGTCAATGTAATGCTTATATTTACCTTCCCTTTGCTTCCCATCACTGTGTTGATCTATGGTAGTGAGGAGAAAGAGCCCAGTGTAAGCTGTAAGTCATGACTTGAAAATTTCACAGGGCTGAGGACTCTTTCCAACTACATGTGACAGAGCTGGGTGCCTAATGGTCGGACCACACGATGAGATTATCGGGCGAATGATCAACCATTTTTTTTAGCTTGCTAATCTCAGATCGAATCGGAAGAGTTTATTTTAGTCAAGAAAATTCTCGCACGACAGAATAGAAAATCGGAAGCGATGTGATGTGTTGTAGTGTATTTGTATTGCATTTTCGAACGACAGCTGTACTTATGAAACGAAAATCGGGCGATCGGGCACCATGCAAAAAAAATGTTCCTGCGTGTCCGATCATGTCCGGACGAAAAACATTGGATGGACTGTCATAATCGGCTCTCAAAAGCTCTGTGCTAGCGATCCGATTATCGTACGATCGCTTCGAAAGCGGTATTTTCCGTGCAAATTTCTGATCGTGTGTGGGGCTTAAGCAGCCAATCACCAAGCACTAGCACTCTGATGTGGGAGGAAGAAAAGCGAGTCATATGATCCTCCATACCTGGAAGTACTGAGTATGTAACTTCACTTGGGCAAATAGAAAGGCGGAGAAGTGAAGAGAAGGGAAGAAAAAGCAGATGTGGGGGATTGCCTTTAAAGAGAACCTGTTGCATCCTCTTTAAAGGCAAAGCTTACGTTTATTTTAAGCTATACTCATGGTTGCATTTCTACTTATATTAAGTAAACATGTAAGTATTCTGTTGGGTTATATATATATATATACATATAATTACTAAAGCTGCATGCACTTAAAAAGTTATTTTCATGATTACCTGCTGGAGCCGCACTGCTGGAGGAGCTGTGATTGGCTGTTCCTGGCAGACTGTCTGCTTGTGCCTGAAATGACAAAGTCAAATGCAAGTTAACAGTCAACAGAAAGCCCTCATGACTACACATGAGAAATCTTGCAACCCTTGGAGGCTTTGATAATTTGTAAAGTGTTAAAAGGGGCGTTCAGAATTGTCATAAGATCTGCTATCATTTTGACAATGAAACCTTGTGAATCCCAATTAAAGCCTAAATGCAGCCAAAATAAAAACCAAAAAAATCAACACAAGGGACATAACTTAGTCAGCTGGATGTGTCCCTTGTGCTGATGCCTCTTCTGTTAAAAAATCCTCCTTTGCCGATGGAAATTCCTCCCCACCCGCAGTCACAGAGATTCAAACCGTGTGTGGGCAGGCAAAGGTGGGAAGGCGCAAAACCCTAGTGCATTATCCAAGTAAAATATAAATGTATTGATATGAAAAGTAACCAATGAAATGCATACTCACAAAGGTGCACAGGTATACAGCATGTACAAGGAAGGATAACATGAGGTAGAAAATCCAAGTGTTTCTGCAACTGCACATGCGCCTTTTCCTTCTTTGTTTTTTTGTAGTTCCACATGGGATACAGCGTCTTGAAAAAATATTCATACCCCTTGAAATTTTCCACACTTTGTCATGTTTCAATCAAAAACATAAATGTATTTTATTAGGATTTTATGTGATAGGCCAACATAATTGTGAAGTGGAAGGAAAATGATAAATGGTTGTCAACATTTTTTACAAATAAATATCTGAAAAGTGTGGCGTGCATTTGTTTTCACCCCCCCATTTCCATTTTTGGATGATGGTTTGAACAGTGCTCCGTGAGATGTTCAAAGCTTTGGATGTTTTAACCTAACCCTGCTCTAAACTTCTCCACAACTTTATCCCTGACCTGTCTGGTGCGTTCCTTTGCCTTCATGATGCTGTTTGTTCACTAAGGTTCTCTAACAAATCTCTGAGGGCTTCACAGAACAGCTGTATTTATACAGAGATTAAATTACATACAGGTGGACTCCATTTACTAAATAAGTGACTTCTGAAGGTAATTGGTTCCACTAGATTTTAGTTAGGGGTATCAGAGTAAATAGGGCCAAATACAAATGCACGCCACAGTTTTCAGATATTTATTTGTAAAAAAAATTTGAAAACCATTTAGCATTTTCCTTCCACTTCACAATTATGTACCACTTTGTGTTGGTCCAACACATAAAATCCCAATGAAATACATTTATATTTTTGGTTGTAACATGATAAAATGTGGAAAATTTCAAGGGGAATGAATACTTTTTCAAGGCAGTTTCCCCATCAGTGGAGGGCTGCATCCACTGGGCACTGGACCGTGTATGTGGTGTGATATTAGTTCTCTATCCCTCTGACGAGGACCACCGAGCGCTGGGAGTGTTTAATTGTCTTTTCTTGAATGTACCAAGTTGATCGATCGATCAACTTTCATACAACCAGCCTGTCAGATTCACCTGCGATTATCGCTAATGGCTGCTATAGCCGCTAGCAATAATCACTGAGATGGCCCCCCCTCCCCCACTGGGAGCAGGAGGGATTCCTTTCAGTCGGTTTCTGTTAAAGGGACATGACCAAAAAAGGTCTGCTGACCGGCTCTGGATCAGCGCTTTCAGCCAATGGCCAAGTACGCTGACCAGAGTGTTCTGGCAGGGGGCTGTCCCCCTGTCAGAACACAATAGAACAGAAGGGGAGATCGCTGTACTAAAATTGGATTGTTAGTACAGCAACTCCGACCTGAGTGGTCAGGTTTTTTTTTTCGTTCAGCCCACTGAGTTGAGCGGGAAGAAACTAGTAGAATGTATGTGTCTTAAGAGTGCCCAACTATGCCTGCCCTTTCTGTACAGCTGCTTCATTCATAGAAGCCATACTACAGCTTTATGAGTGAAACATGCTCTATTAATGGAGGATAGGTGGATGATTAATAGGTCTGCTCCTCCAAAAAATGTTATATATACAGTATCTTACAAAAGTGAGTACACCCCTCACATTTTTGTAAATATTTTATTATATCTTTTCATCTGACAACACTGAAGAAATTACATTTTGCTACAATGTAAAGTAGTGAGTGTACAGCTTGTATAAAAGTGTAAATTTGCTGTCCTCTCAAAATAACTCAACACACAGCCATAATTGTCTAAACCGCTGGCAACAAAAGTGAGTGCACCCCTAAGTGAAAATGTCCAAATTGGGCCCAATTTTCCCTCCCTGGTGTCATGTGACTCGTTAGTGTTAGAAGGTCTCAGGTGTGAATGGGGGAGCAGGTGTGTTAAATTTGGTGTTATCGCTCTCACACTGGTCACTGGAAGTTCAACATGGCACCTCATGGCAAAGAACTCTGAGGATCTGAAAAAAAAAAAGTGTTGCTCTACATAAAAATAGCCTAGGCTATAAGAAGATTGCCAAGACCCTGAAACTGAGCTGCAGCACGGTGGCCAAGACCATACAACGGTTTAACAGGACAGGTTCTACTCAGAACAGGCCTCGCCATGGAAATAGACGTATGAGTGCTGACAGCATTGCTGTAGAGGTTGAAGGGGTGGGGGGTCAGCCTGTCAGTGCTCAGACCATACGCCGCACACTGCATCAAATTGGTCTGCATGGCTGTTGTCCCAGAAGGAAGCCTCTTCTAAAGATGATGCAGAAGCCTGCAAACCGTTTGCTGAAGACAAGCAGACTAAGGACATGGATTACTGGAACCATGTCCTGTGGTCTGATGAGACCAAGATAAACTTACTTGGTTCAGATGGTGTCAAGCGTGTGTGGCGTCAACCAGGTGAGGAGTACAAAGACAAGTGTGTCTTGTCTACAGTCAAGCATGGTAGTGGAAGTGTCATGGTCTGGGGCTGCATGAGTGCTGCCGGCACTGGGGAGCTACAGTTCATTGAGGAAACCATGAATGCCAACATGTACTGTAACATACTGAAGCAAAGCATGATCCCCTCCCTTCGGAGACTGGGCCGCAGGGCAGTATTCCAACATGATAATGATTCCAAACACACCTCCAAGACTTCACTGCATTGCTAAAGAAGCTGAGGGTAAAGGTGATGGACTGGCCAAGCATGTCTCCAGAGCTAAACCCTATTGAGAATCTGTGAGGCATCCTCAAATGGAAGACGGAGGAGCGCAAGGTCTCTAACATCC
>BLSH010481424.1:771674-782818 GCA_018402905.1 Glandirana rugosa
GAGTGCTGCCAGCATTGCTGCAGAGGTTGAAGGGGTGGGGGGGTCAGCCTGTCAGTGCTCAGACCATACGCTGCACACTGCATCAAATTGGTCTGCATGGCTGTTGTCCCATAAGGAAGCCTCTTCTAAAGATGATGCAGAAGCCTGCAAACCGTTTGCTGAAGACAAGCAGACTAAGGACATGGATTACTGGAACTATGTCCTGTGGTCTGATGACCAAGATAAACTTATTTGGTTCAGATGGTGTCAAGCGTGTGTGGCGTCAACCAGGTGAGGAGTACAAAGACAAGTGTGTCTTGTCTACAGTCAAGCATGGTAGTGGAAGTGTCATGGTCTGGGGCTGCATGAGTGCTGCCGGCACTGGGGAGCTACAGTTCATTGAGGAAACCATGAATGCCAACATGTACTGTAACATACTGAAGCAAAGCATGATCCCCTCCCTTCGGAGACTGGGCCGCAGGGCAGTATTCCAACATGATAATGATTCCAAACACACCTCCAAGACTTCACTGCATTGCTAAAGAAGCTGAGGGTAAAGGTGATGGACTGGCCAAGCATGTCTCCAGAGCTAAACCCTATTGAGAATCTGTGAGGCATCCTCAAATGGAAGACGGAGGAGCGCAAGGTCTCTAACATCCACCAACTCTGTGATGTCATCATGGAGGAGTGGAAGAGGACTTCAGTGGCAACCTGTGAAGCTCTGCTGAACTCCATGCCCAAGAGGGTTAAGGCAGTGCTAGAAATTAATGGTGGCAAAACAAAATATTGAAACGTTGGGCCCAATTTGGACATTTTCACTTAGGGGTGTACTCACTTTTTTTGCCAGCGGTTTAGACATTAATGGCTGTGTGTTGAGTTATTTTGAGGGGATGGCAAATTTACATTGTTATACAAGCTGTACACTCACTACTTTACATTGTAGCAAAGTGTCATTTCTTCAGGTTGTCACATGAAAAGACAGAATAAAATATTTACAAAAATGTGAGGGGTGTACTCACTTTTGTGAGATACTGTAACTGAAATTCATCACAACAGGAATTCTCTTCCCTTAATTAGGATTCAAAGGTTTCAATGTCAAAATGACAGCACTCACATTTACAGTTGCACACGTATGGTTGGTAGTTTTCAAAGTATAAAGTGAGTGCAGGCGGTTACGCATTTATAGCCATGCACAGCGTATTCTTTAATGCATATCAATGGGCAAAATGACACTACAGGTGTGGCTCCCAGGTACCACAACAACAGCAACCATATACCACAACAACAGCCATATTTAACTCTGTACGACTGTATGCCCTAATGTAAGTCTGTGTGCAAGAGCCCTTTTTATGTATCTGAATTTTCGTGTTGTGTACAGCATGAATGAGTCATTTGTTTACATGTCTGAAGCCACTTGGAGCTGCATGCAAGCAGCCTATGTAAGTGAATAGGTACGCAGTGGCTGTACAGACACAACTGCATATCTGAATGTAAAAGGCGTGCAGGGACAGATGCTCCATGCTACCCCCCACCATGCAACAAATTAATTTACCTATTTCTGACAAGCACAACAAAATTATAACGATTCTATGACATTTTTACTGAATTCCAAGGAATATGTAGTAAGACTGTGCCATCTTTGATCGCCATGTGATCAGGACAAACAAAACTCGTCTTCACCTGACAGGTTAATGCAACACACATGTGGTTAGAGATGAATTCCCTTTTCTTCAGAGGTTACTGCCTCCCAATGCTGCCTGAGTGTGAAAGCCCGAATGCTTTCACACTGGGTCAGTGCGTTTGCAGGAAGGGAAAAAAAGTCCTGCAAGCTGCATCTTTGGGGCGGTGTGGGAGCGCTCCCAAACTGACCCTGCCCATTGGTATGAATGGGCAGCGCTTCTGAATCGCTGCAGCAACCTATTACAGGACAATTTTATGGTCCAGTTTATTGAGGCCCCAACTAGGAATGACGCTTTGCTGAACTGGTAATCTCAAAACATGCAGAGCTTATTACCAATATTCATATAAAAGAACATCTGGGTAACAGTGACCATAACATGATTTAATTTAATGTAAGCTGCAAGCAACAAACACATATGGGAAAGATAAAAACACTTAATTTTAAGAGAATGCAAATTTTACAAGGATGAGGGCTGCTCTCCAGGACTTAGACTGGGAGGGAATATTGGCATAGATGAACACAGAACAGAAATGGGAATTTTTCAAAAAAACTGTATGCGAACTCACTGTAAAGTATATTCCCATGGGCAATAAGTTTAAAAGGCTAAAAATAAAACCTATGTGGCTCACGGCCATAGTTAAACAAGTTATAAATGACAAGAAAAGAGCATTTTAAAAATATAAAAATGAGGGAACACTATCATATTTTAATTGATACAAAGAATATAACAGAATATGTAAAAAGGAAATCAAGGAAGCAAAAATTCAAAACGAACAACAGATTGCAAAAGATAGTAAAACAAACCCCAAAAAAACTTCGAATATATCAATAGTAAAAAGGTCAGGTCTGAGCATGTAGGCCCTTTACAAAATAATCTAGAGTGCGTGACTGGGGACAAAGACAAGGCAAACTTATTAAATACATTCTTCATCTCTGTGTATACAAAGGAGCATGGGGGAGCTCATGTCCATGATGGGGGTGGTAGTGACACAGCCACAAATGATCCACAATGGCTCAAAAGTGAAATGGTCCAGAAGTATTTAGAGAGAATAAAGGTAGATAAAGCACCTGGACCAGATGGCATTCATCCACGGATCCTAAAGGAATTGAGCTCTGTAATTTCAAAGCCATTGTATCTAATTTTTAGGGACTCCTTAATGACTGGAATAGTGCCAGGATTGGCATAGGGCCAATGTGGTGCCCATATTTAAAAAGGGATCAGTCTTTACCGGGTAACTATAGACCTGTTAGTTTAACTTCTATAGTTGGGAAGATACTGGAGAGTTTAATAAAAGACCACATAGACGAGTTCTTGTTGGAAAAAAATGTTTTAAGCAACAGACAGCATGGATTCATGAAAGCCAGAAGTTGTCAAACAAACCTGATTTCTTTTTATGAGGAGGTAAGTAAAACCTTGGACAGAGGGGTGGCTGTGGACGTGGTATACTTGGATTTTGCGAAAGCGTTTGACACCGTTCCCCACACACGGCTAATGTGTAAGGTAAAGTCTACAGGCTTGGAAAGATCAGTTAGTACATGGATAGAAAACTGGCTAAAAGACAGAATTCAGAGAGTAGTGGTTAATGATTCTTACTCTGAATGGTCTAGAGTTGTCAGTGGTGTACCACAAGGTTCAGTGTTGGGACCCTTAATTTTCAATATATTTATAAATGATATAGGGTCTGGGATTAAAAGTACCATTTCAGTGTGCAGCAGATGACACCAAGCTATGCAGTGGAATAACGTCCTTACAGGATGTCTCCAACTTACAAGCAGACCTCAATGCACTGTCTAATTGGGCGACTATGTGGCAAATGAGGTTTAATATTGATAAATGTAAAGTTATGCATTTGGGAGCTAAGAATATGCATGCATCGTACATACTAGGGGGAGTACAACTGGGGGAATCCATTGTGGAGAAGGATCTGGGGGTTTTGGTAGATCATAAGCTTAACAATGGCATGCAATGCCAAGCTGCGGTTTCCAAAGCAAGCAAAATCCTTTCTTGTATTAAGAGCGGTATGGACTCCAGAGATAGAGACATCATTTTGCCCCTGTACAAATCATTAGTAAGATCTTATCTGGAATATGCAGTTCAGTTTTGGGCACCAGTTCTCAAAAAGGATATCGGGGAACTGAAGAAAGTGCAGAGAAGGGCAACCAAACTAATAAGAGGCATGGAGGAGCTCAGCTATGAGGAAAGATTAGAGGAATTTAATTTATTCTCTCTTGAGAAGGAGATAAAGGGGGGGGGGGGGTATGATCAACATGTACAAATACATAAGTGGTCCATATAGTGAACTTGGTTTGGAGTTACTTACTTTAAGGTCATCACAAAGGACAAGGGGGCACTCTTTACGTCTAGAGGAAAAAAGATTTAATCTCCAAATACGGAAAGGATTCTTCACAGTTAGAGCTGTGAAAATGTGGAATAGACTCCTTCCCAGAGGTAGTTTTGGCCAGCACGGTAGATTGCTTTAAAAAAGGCCTGGATTCTTTCCTTAATGTAGATAATATAACTGGGTACTATCATTTTTAGGTAAGTTAATCCAGGGTGAATCCAATTGCCTCTCGGGGGATCAGGAAGGAATTTTTCCCCCGCTATAGCAAATTGGATCATGCTTTGCTGGGGTTTTTTGCCTTCCTCTGGATCAACTGTGGGTGAAGGATTGTATAAGGCATTTTATTGTTATTTATAATTTTCTGTTTTATTTATTTATTAATATATTATATAATTTATTTTTGGTTGAACTAGATGGACTTGTGTCTTTTTTCAACCTGACCAACTATGTAACTATATAACGATACTTAATAACTAGCAGCAACAATGTAAGGTGCGATACTTCACCATAGAGTAAACAGATATTCAATAAGATTGTTGCGCTAACTTAATGTGGATAAAAACTTTATAACAGTGAATCACCAAAATTAATCATGGATTAACATAAAATTATTTTAGGGAAGAAAACCTTTAGAATTCCTCATATCCCATATATCACAAATGCAAAAATGTGACTGTGCAAACCATATACAGATAACAGGAAGACGTGACCTATCACAAAACATGTAGGGCGGAGCTTACGTGCTGACGTCACCACGCCATACAGTCTATCTGAGGAGGACGGGTTCTGTTTTGTTTGTATCTGCCGGCTTTTCAATGCGCATTTATTGATGTCTAAATGTGAGTACCCTGGATTTTAGTACATGTTTTACTAAACCATTTTTGCAGTTTTACACTATGTGGCCCTTATTTTCTTTAAATATGTGGTGAGTGATACCGCTGATCCTGGCTTTCTACACCATCCCTGTTGATCCGATGAACTCCTAGGAGTAGAGAAAGATTCATGTCCTTGGACCCTGCAGAGGGCTATATCTGCAAGCGCTGTTGACCCGTGCTAGAAATAGTGGGTCTGGGTTTCTGGTAAGGGTTTTTTACCCCTCATTTTTTTCACTGAGGTGTCTGCGTGATCGGTGGTGGTGGAAAAGTGGACTCAAGCCTACTTTTTTTAATAAGCACTGGATCTAAGACTGCTGTCCCTTTCAATGTACACGGAATTTAGGACTGTCCCACTTTATCAGTCCTTAATTGAATGATTTATGGACAATATTTTTGCACAAATCTCTTTTTCTTGTTAAGTTTATATGCACAATTTATGTTACCTGTATATGGTTTGCACAGTCACATTTTTGCATTTGTGATATATGGGATATGAGGAATTCTAAAGGTTTTCTTCCCTAAAATAATTTTATGTTAATCCATGATTAATTTTGGTGATTCACTGTTGTTATAACGTTTTTATCCACATTAAGTTAGCGCAACAATCTTATTGAATATATGTAACTATATAACCCACCGCCCCAGTGTCAAAGGGGTCTAAGAGAGCAGTTGGTTTCTATCTGAACAGAGATTTTTCTACAGCTTAGAAATTGTTCTTGATAGCAAAGACATCTGACTGTCAGAAGCATTGGTTTTCTCTCTCCAGGAGGGACCCTTATGGGATCTGATCTTTGGCAGATTGCCACAAGAGATTTTGACACAGAATTTAATAACTGAGATAAGATGGGGCCTCACCACCAGAAATGATCATACATGCTTTTCTACTACTGCGAACAGAAGAGACACTCACCTGTTTGTTCTGAGATTGCTGTGCCACATACTCAGGGTTTGGTTCACTAAAATTAGGCGCTTCAGAATATACCATGCAAAATCTGCAAAAGAAAATTGACAATTAACACAAAAATGGATCAATACAATAAAAAAACAATCAAACATTTGACAGCAGACGTTGTTTTTTAACAAGTGACGTACAAGAACAACAAAAAAATACTGGTATCCACATAAACCAGTGATGGTGGACCTTGGCACCCCCAATCCTTTTGTGTGGTTCCAGGTATGTCTCAGAATCCATCATTGCAAGCTTACTGAAGAATTCTGTAGAATTCCGGGACTAATCTAACTAAACTTAAACTGCCCCACCCGCTTCTAACACCTATAATAACTACCAAGAGAAAGAAAGATGCATATACTTACCTATTCTTAGGCTACTCCAGTCCGGTTACGTGATGTCCCCTGTGTCAGCCAGCACCAGCTACAGGGGAGATAAGTGAGTGCTTCGACAATGGCTGGAATGCCTGAGCAGTGACATCACCCAAAGCCTTAATATGATAATAGTATATACATCTTTCTTCCACAGGCTGGTTATTATAAGTGTTAGAAGGGGGGTCGGAGCAGTTTTAGGTTTGGTTAGATTGATACCGGAATTCCACTTTAAAGTACCGTTGTGCCAGCTCCTCTCCTGTACTGAAATTGCCTAATCTGATCTGACTGCACACTGTGAGCTTCTCAAAACATGCATTATAATTATCCTGAACTATCCTCCCCATGTGTACTATTTCTGTCCTGCCCCTATTAATCATTGTATTTCCGTTCTTTAAATCAGTGTTTTTCAACCTTTTACGGCAAAGTACCCCTGCAAGTCTAAAAAAATTTCCTAAGGTACCCCTGTCTCGAAAAAGTGATGGGTACTGAGAGGCGGCACTGATAGACTGCACAGAGAGGAGGCACTGAGTGGAGGCACTGAAAGACGGCACTGATAGACTGCACTGAGTGGAGGCACTGAGTGGAGACACTGAGAAGAGGCACTGAGAGGAGGCACTGATAGACTGCACTGAGGAGGCACTGAGAGGAGGTACTGAGAGGAGGCACTGAGGAGTCACTGAGATGAGGCACTGAGTGGAGGCACTGAGAGGAGGCACTGAGTAGGCACTGATGGCTGGGCATGCTGGCATGTGCAGGCAGGACTCACTTTTTTTTTCCAGGATTGCAGAGCTGCAGCAGTCATCTTCACACGTGGCAGGCAGGGACATCCAAGGTGCGCTGGAGAGCAGGAGCAGTCGGGAGATGGGAGGGCATGGTGCCTGCCCCTTCAGTCAGCCCTGGCCTGGGAAACCTCTTCTGCGATGGGCTGCATTGAAAGCAGGACCCCGGGCAGCTGCTGTTGGCCTGACACTCTCCCTCGTCCCACCCACACACACACACACGTGGGGCGGACCACTTCCCCTGTTGGTAGTACAGTCCCATGCAACACGGCTACAGAAAGCCGCCGGGGACGGTGCGTGTGCGGGAGGAGAGTCTTGGGGGACAGAGCACTGCACGTACCCCCTGCCCTTGGTGAACGTACCCCCCAGGGGTATGTGTACCACGGGTTGAGAAACCCTGCTTTAAATCATGGAGGCTCAGCATCATATATGGGCATTACCTAGGGCAATTGGCATGCAAATACAGACTACCTAGGAGTACCCAATCCTCCAGACTGACAGACATTCACCCATGAAGGCATTTTTGTATTTGCATAACTTTTCTTAAGGGCCAGACCACTGCTTGCATCAGGGCTGAGGACTCTTTAGAGGCATACTGAAACATAGCGATGTGATATTTTCAGTAAACTTTAAAGTGGACTTCCACCCAAAAGTGGAACTTCTGCTTTAAAGGAAGGTGACCCCCTGACATGCCACAATTGGCATGTCATTTTTTTTGGGGGGGGGGGGCGGGGACCCTGTTTTCATAGGGTCCCAGGTCCACTTTCTCTCCTAGAGCTGCGGCTCCAGAAGGAAGTTCACCCCACCCTCCCTCTCGGCAATCTTCTGGCACACGTCACTGGTCCCAGAAGATATGCCGGCCATTCACAAGGCGCATCGCGACACGCGTATGCGCAGTGCGCCCACACTTGTGATGCCAGCACCTCTGAGGGGAGGGGGAGAAGAGCGAGCCCTCAGCGACCGCATCGTTGGAGCCTGGGACAGGTGAGTGTCCTATTTTTAAAAGTCAGCAGCTACACTTTTTGTAGCTGCTGACTTTTACGTGAGTGGAACTCTGCTTTAAACAGCACCCAGCTGGTCCCTCCTACCACCTCCCACCATAACCACCTGTCTGCATTTCATAGAAAAGCGCAGGGACCCAGTGATGATGTCACTGGTATGTAAAGAAAAATGGAAAGGTTTTATTTTAAATGCAACTAGCATGTTTATGAGGGGGGGAAAGAAGAATCAGATAAGGCAAAATATAAGCAGATTAAACATATATAACATTATCCTCCACCTTGAAAATGTTTTGGAGTTGCTAGCAAAAGTGCACCTAACACCCCACTGTGACCGAGTCACAGATAAAAAAACAAATGGCATCTTATGACATATAATAGCAGCCGCCTATAGAAGCCTCCCCATCCCCCTTCTCCTGTGTCTCTGAATATCTGCCAACACTTCATATGGGGAAAAAGAGTTGTAGCGCTAACAGAAATGATTCAGCTTCAATATTTATACAACCTGTATGCTGTATACAAGAATATGAACTGCTAATTGTGTGATTGTGAAAGGAGATTCAGAGAGCTTAAATTATATTCTGTATATTATACAGATAACAACAAGGAGCCTCCACAGCAGGCAATGGATTTGCAAGAGCATATATAATATGTAAATAAAATTATTTTCATGTATATGTCTTGTATCCTACAAGGCATACTTATTAAAGCCCTGACAGGTAGATAGGATAGTAGGGATGAAGTACAAATGAAAACTCTGTGAAAAGAGGAATTAAACTTCCTTTACTGCCTTTTACCTATAGGAAAGCCTACAATAAGGCTTACCTATAGGTAGTGTAAATATCTTCTAAACTTGAACCGTTTAGGAGATATTTACATTACATGCAGCCAGTGACACCACTGGTGCATGCGCTCTGAAGGAACGGCCACCCGTGCCGTGAAAGGCAGCTCCTGCATGCATGTGCGGGACTGACGTCATCGCGGCTCTGGCCAGCCACAGAGCCAGAGTCCACAAACCCGGAAGCAAGATGGATGTGAAGATGGAAGCGGCTGAAGCGCTGACATTGTGGCGCTGAAACGGCTTCGTTTAAGGTAAGTTTCACATAATGTGCTACTATGCGACGCAGCTGCGGCTCCGGTGTGAATTTGCACAGGAGCCCTGTGCGTCTTTTGGTCAGTTTCAGGTCCGAATTAAGCCACAAATTCAGACTGAAATCAGACCTGAAGCGGTGAACAGGGACACACCGGACCCCTGCTGTGAGCCGCATGCAAATATAGTGTGAACCCAGCCTTAAAGTTGAAAATATCATGTGGTTAAGTGTTGTATTAAAGCCTTACTCTCCAATCTTCTGCAAGTCACCTCCCCGTCCTGTGTAAAGAGTCAGGCAACCTTTGAAGACAGAAGCATAGCTGCAAATAGACAGAGAGATATCAGAGAGAGCAAATAAGAGGATTAAAGACCAAATCAATACAAAACATTTTTTAACTCTGGATAAAATAAGGTAGGGCTTTGAACTCAGTCAGGCGTTTATAATAAATGATAAGAGAAAGTCAGCATGCCAAATAATCCCAGATGAGAAAATTTACTGAAGTCCTATAGCAGCAGCAAGATTACATCGACGGCAGCCATCTTTTTCAAGGTGACAAGCAGAGACTTAAAGTGGAAGGTCAGGTAAATCTAACGCTAAACCTGCTCTCTGCCACATTCTAAACCTAATCTATCTAACCCTGTAAAGCAAAAATCGCTATACTTACCTATTCTGCAGCCAGTCCGGTCTGGTCCCAGCATCAGCTGTCAGTGGCGGCTGTAGTGTGGAGGCAGGTGCAGGAGAGGCAGCCAACAACGGGAGCCCCATGGTAAGTCTATGGGTGACGTCACTTTCCATTAATTTCACAGCTGTTGTTGGTCCTCTCCTGCACACTGAAAACAGGACCGGATCAGCTGCAGAATAGGTACAGTGCCTTGAAAAAGTATTCATACCCCTTGAAATGTTCCACATATTGTCATGTTACAACCAAAAAGTAAATGTATTTTATGTGATAGACCAACACAAAGTGGCACATAATTGTGAAGTGTAAGGAAAATGATAAATGATTTTCAAATTTTTTTACAAATATCTGAAAAGTGTGGCGTGCATTTGTATTCAGCCCCCTTTACTCTGATACCCCTAACTAAAATCTAGTAGAACCAAATGCCTTCAGAAGTCACCTAATTAGTAAATAGAGTTTGCCTGTGTGTAATTTAATCTCCGTATAAATACAGCTGTTCTGTAAAGCCCTCAGAGGATTGTTAGAGAACCTTAGTGAACAAACAGCATCACGAAGGCCAAGGAACACACTAGACAGGTCAGGATTAAAGCAGGGTTAGGTTATAAAAAAATCCCAAGCTTTGAACATCTCACGGAGCACTGTTCAATCCATCATCCGAAAATGGAAAGAGTAATATACAGATGTTATAGCGCTCAGCCAATCAAGTAGGAACAATCAATTGGGAAACAGTGAGTTTCTAGACACATATAATCAACCCTGAGAGAGTTCATGCAAGTCAGGAATGACTGAAGATGATTGGATAGGCTCAGAGTCCGCAGATAAATTTTGAGTAAATTCTGTAAATCAGTTCCATAAAACAAGGATAAGATATTCTCCAGTCTTGTTAGGATGGAGGCTTACCAGATTTCAGATATAGTAGAGCGTTGGACCATTCACCAGGTGCCAAGGTATGTATTGAAGAGTAGATGGTATATCCTGCGTTCCGCCAGGGATTCTCTTATGGTTCCTGTGAGGGTGGCTCCTATGGGAACTGGATCTCCGGATGGGTGTCCTCCACTGTGTAAGGAACGTCACACATTCCGTTCGAAAACGTGGGTCTTACTTGAAAGACGGAGGTATCCCCAAGATCCAAGCGTTCGTCCGCGGTGGTGGTGGGTGAAGAGGGGTGGACCAATGGACCCCAATTGGGTGGATTCGGAAGAGATAAAAGAAAACTCGAAATAGTGTAAAAACCTCTTGGCATGAGGTGCGTTTATTACAAATGAGGTTAAAAAACCTATCAATCAGGCATAAGGTAAAAAGTTTCTTAAAAGTCTTTTTCAAACATAAAAACGCAGCAAATCAGGGCAGCAGGTTCCCGACATGTTTCGTATAAAAGATACGTCATCTGGGGTAAC
>BLSH010481424.1:791679-808536 GCA_018402905.1 Glandirana rugosa
GAGTCGTAAGAGATGTAAGGTTACACAAATTAGTGTGAATGTTTCGTGTCTTGCCGAGAATCTTCGTTGTGTCGAGATAAATTACACTTTGATTAGTTTCACATTAAATAGAGCTGTGTTGCTTCTAAGAGCCGTTCTGTGCTTTGTAAGTGTGATTAAACACATTGGAATGTAGAGAATGCTGAGAATGCAGAGAGAGAGCTTCAGCTCTTCACGGTGGGCGAGACTGAACAGCTAACATCAGCTTGTCCTGCCCACCTCCCGACATCAAGCTGAGAATCTGACACCTCTCTCAGCATTCTCTACATTCCAATGTGATTAATCACACTTACAAAGCACAGAACGGCTCTTAAAAGCAGCACGGCTCTGTTTAATGTGAAACTGCTGATCACCACAGACACTGACTCGGGTATAAGCCGAGGGGGGTCTTTTTCAGCACAAAAAATGTGCTGAAAAACTCATCTTATACCCGAGTATATACGGTACCTTCATAATGTGGATTGATGCAACACATGAAAACATCAAACTGTAAATGCGCTGTAAATGTTAATGAACATCTAAAATATTTAGATCAAAACAACAGCTATGATGAGACATTTAACGGAGATATAGTCAAGAGGGTGTCCAAATCTATAACGGTCATCCATTTATATGTCCTGTATAATCATCATCTCCACCAATCATTTACCCTTTTGTAAGTCTGATGATATCCCCAGGCTGGATCAAGTTTCCCACATCATCCCAAACAGAGATGTTGATGCTTCCTGTCTTGTCAGCCACTTTACAAGTTCTCACTTCATGTCCATCCTTTGTCTTGGTGACTCTGCCTGACAGGTAAAGTTGTGAACAGTGGTTAGTAGAAAATGTTTTTCCTACAATTAAATATAATTATGCAATATTAGGGAAATTGCACACTGCATCTTATATTCTAAATAAATAAAATTGTAATGCTGCAGTGATTTCAGTTGAAAACCTATTTCCGCTTCTGCTGTAAGAAAATTTAAATTGCAAGGCTGTACTGCCTAATTAACTTTGTTAATAAAATATAAGCAATATAAAAGATAAATAAACAGATAGATTGA
The DNA here is from genome assembly GCA_018402905.1 of Glandirana rugosa. Lineage (NCBI taxonomy): Eukaryota > Metazoa > Chordata > Amphibia > Anura > Ranidae > Glandirana > Glandirana rugosa. The sequence goes on from BLSH010481424.1 coordinate 792,762, forward strand.
TAAATATTGTAAATGTAGTACATGTACTTAAAGTGGTAGTAAACTGCTAGAAAAATAACAAACATTGGGCCCCCCTGCAGGTTTAAGTCATAATGTACTAATATACACCACATACTAGCACAGTATGACAGACTTACATGTACATGGATCCCACCAGCGCAGCGCTGTCATGGCTTCCCTATGCTGCCATCTTCACCCGGTCTTCCTTCCGGGTTCACGAGCTCCGGCTGTATGAGTGGCTGGGGCTGCGATGACGTCACTCCCACGCAGGAGCCCTTGCCCAGCGCATGCAACGATGACTTTGCTGGCTGCATGTTGAGTGAATATCTCTTAAACAGTGCAAGTTTAGGAGATAGTTACTGTACCTACAGGTAAGCCTTATTATAGGCTTGCCTGAAGGTACAAGTTCAAACGTGAAATTTAATTCCACTTTAAGTTTAGTTATAAAACAACCCATACCCCAGAAAGATCTAAATACATAAAAGGCAATACAGATGTGGGAGTTCAGCAACCTATAGCGTCTAGATTTAAGTCTGCTGCTAGATGAGCCTCTGAATTCTGATTTTTTGCTGTGGGTTTGTGCATTTAGCAAAGCATTCTGAGCTGAGCTGCAACCACCAACATACAATGCATGGTAAAAGCTTGTGTATTATAATAATATATTATAGTTAATCTTTTCAGTGCATTTTTGACCTGCATTTGGGGTGTTGTTAACTTTACACTGACACCCCCGCTGCAAATAGCTTTGAACGCGGTGCAGGAAATGCACACAGAAAGCAGGTTTACCGCACCACGTTCTGGTGTGAATGGGGCCTTACACAGGAAGTTTTTTGAAATTGATAAACCGAGGAGGGGGCTGGGAGTGAAAGTCTTGCTTGTAGCACCTGGAAACCACCTTTTGCACATCTCAGATGTCAGCTGGCCAAATGTTGAAGAAGAATTTTCTGAGGGTTTGGCAGACTTGGAGTTCTAGGACTTTCAGGAAGCTCAAGCTTAGCTTGGGCTTAAAGTTTAAGGACAAGAAGTAACAAAAAAGGATGCATTCTTTTTGAGCTCCAGTGAGGATTAGACTTCCTAGACTGAGGCTTCTTTGGCTGAGGAAGATGGGTGCTCTAAGTGCTTCTAAGATGTGGGTTCCACAGTCTAGCACTTTAATCAAATGCTCTCTTCAACTGACAGGAGACTTGTGCAGGAATTGAAACCGTAAAACCTCCAGCAGACCCTAGTTCAGAGCTACAGCCGTTTGTTCTTAATATTCTATGACCCAGGGATCAACCCCAATAGTAATCATATCTCTTCTAACAGCCTTAGACCAGTGAGTTAAGGTTTTACAAATCAAAGTTATAGCCAAAAGAGTGTGCAGAGCAGGGCCTGCCAGAGAGAGATCTAGAGCAGGCCTCTAACCATTTATCGGTAGGGTCCTTGAAGACAAGTGTATCCTCCACTGGAATGGTGGAATACTGCCAGATGCACAGAAGGGACAAACCATTATTTAAACTATGTCCTCTATATATACCCGTTTGAAACGGGTATAAGGCAATAATCATTTGGGAGGTACAAACATCTTGTAAGCATGTCTTTATAAAGGAAGAGTTGGAACAATCTGTGCACCAGAAAGGTTTTCACAGTCTTAGGAGTTCTAAAGGACCCTAAACTGGGAAAAGCGCTAGTAGAAGTGACAGGCTGATTCCCTAGTTGTAAGGTGGTTAGCATGCATCAATAAGAGTTGAGACAGTCTATTTTAGTTTGTGAGTGATAGAAATTTTGGCCATGATGTCATGCATAATCAAAGTTAAAACCTTCTTGGACAGAGCAGAGGAGGTGGTCACAGCTGATGGAACCAAGGAAGACATCAAAGATGCATAGACTATCTAAGCACTGGACATGAATCTTCCAGACTGCAGACATCAGCTGTCTCTGTAGGCTTGCTTTAAGCAGCGCCTCATCAACTAGTGGAGTGTGAGCTGGGGGCACCCAGGACAATAGGACTGCCCGTACTTGTCTAGATTTAGACTTGTTGCAACTGTAAGGAGGCAAGGCAACATAGCTAAGGGTATGAGGCAGCTGTAAGGAGCTAAGGCAACATAGCTAAGGGTATGAGGCAAGGCCTCAGTTACTCAGAAACTCAACTGCTGGTAGCAAGTGTAGGGTTGGATGGCCAAAGTTGACCAAGTCACTGTTGATGGGCAGTTCCACGTAGCTTTTGAATTTTGTATGGCAGTAAAGAGAGCAGACAACACTCCAGCCAGCAGATAGTCAGCACTCAATCCCTCAGCATTATTTCCTTCCCTCAGAAAAACCAACAGAAAGTGGAAAATTTGAAAGTGCTCAGTGGTCCAAATAATGAGGTGGATCCCAGACTCAGCCCAACTGCCTACTCACAAAGTGAGCTTTCAGATATAGGGCAAGTGCTGAGGCAATGCCAGCTGCTGTGAACCTGGAAAGCCCTCCCTGGCTAACAAATTACCACAACAAGGTCTGGAAGGAGCCTCGTGTTGAACCCAGTGCCAGAAGATTACTTCCAGACTAGCCTCATAACGTCCAATCCAACGGGGTCTGGGTATGACACTCCAAAGCTAGGCTTTACAAAGGCCAATCCCGAAAGCTTTCATGTAGAGACCAGTTCAAAATCTATGTAAAAAAATCTTGAGTGATTCAAAAGAAAGAATGCTAGCAAAAAATTGGAGAGACTTTTCTTAGAAGAGCTGAAAAAGAGAAAAGTGCTTGGCCACTATCAAAATGGGTTTCTCTGGGCTGGCCTACAATTTTTTCTTTGCCAGTTTCCAATCCTCTTGTAGGTAGCAATATCACTTGACAGTTAATGACTTTCTATGTCCCTCAATTGACAAAAAATAAATGTAACGTTTGATTTTGCCCATACTTACACTGTAAATGTTTTAAAAGAAACAAAATAAGATTTCTTTAAATTGAATGAAAAAAAGAAAAAAAAAATACAGTATAAAAGTATGCATTCCCTTTAATACAATATAAAAATCGAAGCTCAGAATGCTGTAGTCACTCCTGTTTATTTAAATTTTAAATTAAAGTCTTGGTCGGGAATATAACTATTGTGAGCAATGAACAATGGCAAATATTGGCTTTAGATCCCGCAAGATAGCTAACAATCTGGTGAGTTCACTAAAGCAAGATAATACACCCAAGAAATTAAAGTTTGAAATCATGAAGATTTGCATAAAGATAAGGATTTTTATTTTCAGCCATGCACATGATCCTGGTATATTGGATTTGTGGATTGAGCTTGTCATACTTTTATAAATATCCATTCAAGATCATAAAGAGAAAAACTACCTTGAAATTTTACATACCTGTTTCAAGAACAATAAAAATTACATTCAGGTTTTTGAGACCGGGCTTCACATCTTTTACAAAGGTTTCAGTAGTCATAATTGCCCTCCTGTTAAGCTGACGCTTTAATCACTGTAAAAAAATATAATTCAATAGTTAATCATACACAGTGATGTAGTTCTTCTGCCTTAACTACCTATAACTAAAAGCCAACCAGCACAATAGGAGTGTCCACAATGTCATATGCCATAATAATGTACCTGCGTGGCTTTATGACTGTTAACATCACTATCATGAATTATGTAATGTAATAACTTTATATACGTTCATCATCCCCATTATTTAGCGGAGTGTAGAATTGCATAATACTGATTCAGGTTATAGAGGTTTGTGTGGGACTTTTTTTCGTTTATTATAGTTGTTAGTAAGATCAATGGTTCAGCACTCCAGCCTCATTAATATAAAACAAGTTATTAGCAATGGTACTTACACACAAATATTGGTATGAATTTCAGACAGACTGCCTTTTGTACTACAATTTGCCATCTTTAAAGTGGTTGTATCCCGTTTGTTGATTTTTACCTACAGGTAAGCCTATAATAAGGCTTACCTGTAGGTAAAATGAATATCTCCTAAACCTGTACGGTTTAGGAGATATCCACCTTGCATGCAGCCGCTGAAGTCAAGGCGCATGCGCAGTGAAGTCCCGGCGAAGGCCCGGTGTAATGCACCGGACCTTGCTGGAAAGAAGGCCTCCCTCGCACATGCGTGGGAGTGGCGGCTCCAGCCACTCACATCGCTGGAGTCGCGAACCCGGAAGAAACACCGCAGGGAAAATGTCAGCTCCCTCTGCGGTGACTGTGAGATGGTGCGGGCACTTAATTTTTAGGTAAGTATTTCATAGTGAGCTAGTATGCAGTGCAGTTTTTTTTTGTAATGTGGGCATGCAACCGCTTTAATTAGGTTTATCGATTTTTTAGGCAGCTATGAAAAAATCCTGTAAATTAAAGCAGTAATAAAGTCTTTAAGAAAAAAAAAATTCCACCTGGAAGGCAATATCATAATCCGCTAATATGCACCGTATTCCGGTCTCCCTTTCGGTTTTGGGGACTCCGGCCGTCTAATTGGCCGAGCCAAGATAAGTTGTGGCAGCGGCACACAGCTCTGAAGGAACGGCATGGTTATGCCAGTCCTTCAGAGGGCATGCGCCGGTGATGTCACTGGCTGCTGCTCGCTAGAATCTCTCATAAACGTTTAGGAGATATTCATTTTACCTACAGGTAAGCTTTATTATAAGCTTACCTGTAGGTAAAAATAACGAAAAAGAGTTTATGTCCACTTTAAGAATGTTTTTGTAGAAATAGAAGTGTTAATAGTTTATTTTTATCAATGAACAAAATGGAAAGTCAATGAACAGAAGAGAAATCCAAATTAAATTAACCACCATTTTCCTTCAAAACAGTGTCAATTCTTCTAGGTACACTTGCACACAGTTTTTGAAGGATTTCAGCAGGTGGGTTGTTCCAAACATCATGGAGAACTATCCACAGATCTTCTGTGGATGTAGGCTGCCTCAATTCCTCCTGTCTCTTCATATAATCACAGACAGACTCGATGATGCTGAAATCAGGGCTCTGTGGGGGCCAAACCATCACTTCTAGGACTCATTGTTCTTCTTTATGCTGAAGATAGCTCTTAATGACATTGGCTGTATGTTTGGGGTCATTATCCTACTGCAGAAAAATCACATGCTTCCCAGATGGTATGACATGATGGATAAGTATCTGCCTGTATTTCTCATCATTAAAGAGGAAGTAAACCCTGATGGGGTTTACTTCCTCAATATTCCCCTGCAAAGTAGAAGCATAATGGGCTACTATGCATTGCATAGTAGCCCATTATGTGTCACTTACCTGCAATTGAAGCCTGCAATGTCCAGCGATGTCCCCACTCCAGGCAGCGTCCATCTTCAGCCCCTCTTCCTTCCGGGGCCGCGACTCCGGCTCTGTGACTGGCCAGAGTCGCGTGACGTCACTCCAGCGCATGCGGCACGATCACTGTGAAGGAACGGCACGGAGGCCGTTTCTTCACTGTGCATGTGCCCGATGACGTGGGCACATGCAAGTACACAGCATATCTCCTAAACCTTGCAGGTTTGGGAGATATGCAGGGCACCTACAGGTAAGCCTTATTATAGGCTTACCTGTAGGTTAAAGTGGTTGTCACGAGTTCACAACCACTTTAAGGACACCATTGTTCCTGACCAAATCTCCAACTCTTTTTGCAGAAATTCAGCCCTAAACTTGCAAGGAACCTCCACCATGCTTCACTGTTGCAAATGCAAATGAGTAGTGAAGCATAGACAAAGAGGTCCAAGTTTTACTGAACTGTTCTTCTCTTCCATTTTCCTGTGACAGCAAATGTCCCAGGTCTCTGATGGAATCAAGTTCAGTTGCTCATGCCACAAGAGGAGATATAGAGGTTGTTTTCAAATAAGGTTGTAAGACCATTCTGGCTGTGGCTAGGAAGTGCCTGAGGACATCTTTTTTTGTGCAATTAAGGGGTCCGGGAATCATGGAGAGGAGTGCTGACGTGGAAGAGAATGGGATTTGAGTAGCCATAAGCTTGCAGCAAAGAGTAAGGATTCACCCCCAGAAAGCATAGATAGGTCAACAGTCCCACCAGATATAAAGCATGGTGTCTTTGGAGGTGTGACACCACCAAGTGTCTGGGATTGCATAATTGAACTGGTGGAGAATGGAACAACACTGAAAGATTTATTTGCAAAATTTTATAACAAAAATGAAGAAAAACATTTTTATCACAATTTTTAGTATTTTTGTTTATATAGCAAAAAAAACAAGAAGCAAAAAGACAGTGGCGATTAAATACCACCATAGGAAAGCTCTATCTGTCTCAAAATAAAGATAACATTTAATTTGGGTACAGTGTCACATGACTGAGTAATTGGCATTCAAAGTGTGACAGCTGAAAAATGGCCTGGGCAGGAAGTTGGTTAAAGTTTCCTACCGTATATACTCGTGTATAAGCCGACCCCCTACTTTTGCCCAAAAAATATGGGAAAATGTATTGACCCGCGTATAAGCCTAGGGTGGGAAATGCAGCAGCCAAAACACAGGGACAGGGAGCCAGAACACATAAGGGATGAGTAAGGTAGTTTCACTTTAAACAGAGCTGTGCTGCTTCTAAGAGCCGTTCTGTGCTTGTAACTGTGACTAATCACATTGGAATGTAGAGAATGCTGAGAGAGAGCTGCAGCTCTTCACTGAGATCAGGAGGTGGGCGGGACTGAACAGCTAACATCAGCTTGTCCCGCCCACCTCCGGACATCAAGCTGAAAATCTGACACCTCTCTCAGCATTTTCTACATTCCAATGTGATTAGTCACAGTTACAAAGCACAGAACGGCTCTTAGAAGCAGCACGGCTCTGTTTAATGTAAAACTACTGATCACCCACAGACACTGACTCGGGTATAAGCCGAGGGGGGGTCTTTTTCAGCACAAAAAATGTGCTGAAAAACTCGGCTTATACCCTAGTATATACAGTATATTGAGGTGGTTAAAAAACAATCTAAATGTTAAAAACCTGGAGAAGCCAAACACATGAAAACAAGCATTGCTTCCATGGGTTTGTTTCACATTTATGGTATTACGTTGGATTTTTTTTTAATCAATCATGTGATTGTTAGAGCTCCGCCCACATATTTCCCTAGACAGCAAGGATAAACAACTGAGCAATGCAAAGCAATAACCATCCTTGAGCCACCCACGTGGCATGCAGGAGTGCCACATGTAGCAGCAGAGAAGACAACAAACGTTTATTCTAATGAACATTTAGGTCAGGGTTTCTCAACCAGGGTTCCATGGAACCCTAGGGTTCCTCCAGAGGGTGCTAGGGGTTCTTTGAGCAATTAGCAATTTCTGCCTCTGAGATAAGTTCCCACTAAACCCATTGATCTTTTTAGCTATCTGTAAGATGGTGGGCCTTCCCAATGACCACAAAAATAAGGAGCATTCTTTGCACTGACCATCACACTAATGTATCATGAATTGTAAATATAGTAATTTTTAGCAGGGGATATTTTTGAGGCCGGAAAGATATTTCAAGGGTTCCTCTGTGTTGAAAAGGTTGAGAAAGGCTGATCTAGGTCCATAAAGGAATGCATTGATGTCATGTGTTTGAATTGACATAATGCTATTTAGAAGTAGAGCTGCACGATTCTGGCCAAAATGAGAATCACAATTTTTTTGCTTAGAATAAAGATTGCGATTCTCTCACGATTCTCGCAGCGTAACATCTTACATATAGAAAAAATTGGGCTAACAGCACTGTTTATTTATTTTTTTGAAAGGGTAATTTTTCCAAAAAATGCGTTCGAAAGACTGCTGCGCAAATACCGTGTGACATAAAATATTGCAACAGCCGCCATCTTATTCTCTAGGGTCTCCGCTAAAAAAAATATATAATGTTTGGGGGTTCTAAGTAATTTTCTAGCAGAAAATTCTGGATTTTTACTTGTAAGCAACAAATGTCAGAAAAGATTTAGTCTTTAAATGGTTAAACTAAACTCTTCTATACACAGGAGTTCATAGTATCTTTTCGCTTTTTTTTATCAATAGTGATTTCAGATTTGGCTGTCTGCCCAGACTTGGCAGTCTGCCCAGATAGGAGAGACTCATGTCGCTCCGACTTTAGAAAAATATTCTAGGGGAGACTTCGGACGACTTGCATTGACTTCCATTGTAGTCAAGTCGCCCTGAGTCACCCCGCAAGTCGGACTCCATTAACTGCACTGAAAATCGCAATAATATGTGATGGAGATTGCGGGGGGTGAATCGAGATTGCGATTTTAATACGATTAATTGTGCAGCTCTATTTAGAAGTTTATTTTTTTCAATCAAGCAACCACCAGAGTTCCGCCCACATATTGCACCTAGTCCTAGACTGACTGAAGAAATGAGAGATCATGTGACCAATTCTAAAACTACATAGACAAATACATAGAAAAGGGTATGTGCAAGCCCTCTAAAACACCAATATATTGACCTTGATTTTATTGATACTATACACTGAATACTGTGTATGCTAAAGTATGTGAACATAGGTTTAAAGTATCACTAAACTCAAAAAAAAAAAAAAAAAAAAAAGGAAACCCTTCCTAATAATTTAAGTCTTTGTTTAGGTCTGAAATCTATATTTATATATAACCTACTTGACAGTCACCTATACTACTACTGCCTACTAAGCAGTCACCTATAGTTTCTTGGCAATAACCTGCAGGCTCAGAGCCTCTGGATCCTTGCAACCACACTGTGCATGCTCTGTTTCATTAATGAAAGGAATGGTTAGTCCACACAATGAAATAACAATGAAAATAACCATCATGATGGATCAGTAGAATCGTTCGATAATCTAACCATTAGTACACAGCTTCCAATATCCAATCACGACTGTTCATACGAAAGTTTCTGAAGGAAGATGAGCCAAAATTGTTGCCATCGGATAACAGATCTAACGATTATCTTGTAATTAGTATGGTGTTCGTATGAAAGAATTTGAATGTACAAGATCGCAGATGAGCGGAAAGGAAAGAACAAATCGGAAGCAGAAAAGGGCAACAAAAACTAGTTGTTTTTTTACTCAAAATGTAAACATACAGGGAAAAACCATATTGGGTCTTCAAACACAGATTGAATACCATGTTTTCTGAGTGACATTTGATGGGAATGCCCTTAGTGCTGTAGATAGCATTGCCTGGTCTAAATGACTGGTTGGTATGGCAGAGGACTCATCTTTAATTTCGTTATTCTGTCTTATGCCTCTATGTTGTGATTCCGGTGTTTGGTCTGCTGGGTGAGTCTCAACTTGTATCTTTCCTTTGTTGTTTCCCATCACCATTAACCCTGCTGTTTGCTGCCCAGGTGCCCTGTTGATGGCATGAGCTCCACTCTGGAACACAGAAGGTGCACAGATTTGCTATAGCAGTGAATGGCGTCCTGGGCTTCTTGCTCTCCAGGAATTTTTTTACCTCCTGGTCAGATGTGGAGAGGAGGCGTAGTTAATTTGGCTTTCTGGTTGGTGCTTGAGCGCTGATTTTGGTGATGGTGACGCAGCCGCTGCTGTCTCCTTTTTCTTCTGCTCCTGCCTCTCCCATTTGAGGGTAAGCGAGCACGGGGTAAGCGAGTACTTTTATGTCTATTTTAATAATTTCAGTGAAGTGCCACAACACATGATCTCCCATGAAGGGCAGTTGTAACAATCCCTTCTTACATTGTGGCTCCAATCACCAAATTGCTGTGCAAATCTGAACCACACAAAGGTATACGTGAGAAAAAACTTGGCAAGCATCTAGCACTGCATCACACATAAAATGTGAAGTAGCAATCATCTGACCTACACAATGATTAAACTGGTGATCAACACCAGCAGCCACCCATCCCACTAAGGACTAGATGGATTGAGAAAGTGCTTCTAACGTTTTGTCTGTAATGTCTTTAAAAGACATCTTAGATAGGGATGGTCAATGCCTTGTTTAAAGTGGATGTAAACCCGATTCCTGAAATTTGAGTTGGACACATCTGTCTGTAGTACTTTATTATCTCTCTTCAAATAGCTATGTCCCGTAGCTTTCTCTTCTTCCATAGCTCTGTTATCAGCCTCATAAGTTCTCACTCTTTCTGGGAGATGGCACAGAGAATATAGAGTCGAAGGAGGTTGCTAAAAATAGATGTGTGGGAAGGGGGTGTGTGCCTTTCCTCCCATTAGCTTTCTCATAGTCTCTCATAGTGTCCCACAGCGTCTAACAATCAACTCCTCCTAGATAGGAATGAGGAAGTGTAAAATCTAACAGAATGTGCACTTTCTAAACAGTTTATCAAAGTGAAGACAGAAGATATCATAGTAAGACTTGTATAGGGAGGTTTGTGTCATCTCTGTGCATCATCTGAGGCTGTTCACTTCACTGGGTATATGGAGGGTTTACATCCACTTTAAGATATCGTAGAGTCAAGCTTGGCAGCAGTAAATCATTTATGACAAAATCTTCTGGAAAGGATTATAAATTTGGAAATTTTTTTTATAAGATGGGGTAAAAGGGATTGAGGCACATTCAGGTGAAGAGTAATGGTGAAAGTCTCTAAATCAGTGGTTCTCAACTCCGGTCCTCGGGACCCGCTAACAGGCCAGGTTTGCAGGATAACTGAAATACATCACAGGTGATATAATTTGCTGCTCAGTGATTGCAGTATTCTAATCTGCATCTCCCCAAGGTAATACTTAAAACCTGGCCTGTTAGTGGGTCCCGAGGACAGGAGTTGAGAACCACTGCTCTAAATTTAAAGTAGAACGCACAGCATCAATTAAAAAGGGAACAGTTTCTTACAAATGGTAACTGAAAATCAGCCAGTGACACCTGTGACAGTATGCGAGGCAAAGTGGTAGATGGATGCTACCTGTCGCCTCGTATGCCTTCATGTGGACTGGATTAAACAGAGTCCGGTCTGGATTTTGCCAGCCACCATGGCAGGGCTGGTTCCGGTCCAGAGTTTGTGGCCCACTGGAGTCCACCAGCAGGTGGCTTAAATGATCAGGAAGAGATCTCACTAGAGCTCTGACCTGGAACTCGGAGAGGGATCTGAGGGAGCTCTGTGTCTGGTTGGACTTTAAAAGACAAGGTTTGCATTGTGGCTTATCTTTTGTGGGTGTTGGGGCCAGCCCCACACCATAAAGTGAGGAAACTATAATGTTTAGTTTAGCGCCAGATGGCAAGGGTTTATTTTCTGTTTTGTTTGTATTTTAATATGCAAATCTTTTACCAATAAACCTGGAAAGCCGCCATATTTTGAAGAAAGTTGCCTGCATGCTATTTTTTCTCAGGAAAGTTGATCCCTACGAGCTAATCTCCCACACACCCCATTCTCTTCCTGGGAAGAAAGAGTAATGTCATCTGATACCGTATATACTCGAGTATAAGCCGAGTTTTTCAGCACATTTTTTGTGCTGAAAAAGACTCCCCTCGGCTTATACTCGAGTCAGTGTCTGTGGGTGATCAGTAGATTCACATTAAACAGAGCCGCGCTGCTTCTATGAGCCGTTCTGTGCTTTGTAAGTGTGATTAAACACATTGGAATGTAGAGAATGATGAGAGAGGTGTCAGATTCTCAGCTTGATGTCGGGAGGTGGGGGAGGTGGGCGGGACAAGCTGATGTTAGCTGTTCAGTCCCGCCTACCTCCTGATCTCCGTGAAGAGCTGCAGCTCTCTCTCTGCATTCTTTGCATTCCAATGTGTTTAGGCACACTTACACAGCACAGAACGGCTCTTAGAAGCAGCACAGCTCTGTTTAATGTGAATCTACCTTACTCATCCCTTATGTGTTCTGGCTACAGTCTGTGTCCTGGCTACAATACCTGTGTTCTGGCTACAGTCTGTGTCCTGGATAAAATCCCTGTGTCCTGGCTTCAATACCTGTGTTCTGGCTACAGTCTGTGTCCTGGATAAAATACCTGTGTTCTGGCTACAGTCTGTGTCCTGGATAAAATCCCTGCGTCCTGGCTACAATACCTGTGTTCTGGCTACAGTCTGTGTCCTGGATAAAATCCCTGTGTCCTGACTACAATACCTGTGTTCTGGCTACAGTCTGTGTCCTGGATAAAATCACTGTGTCCTGGCTACAATACCTGTGTTCTGGCTACAGTCTCTGTGTCCTGGCTACAATCCCTGAGTTCTGGCTCCCTGTCCCTGTGTTTTGGCTACAATTCCTGTGTACTGGCTCCCTGTCCCTGTGTTTTGGCTACAATTACTGTGTTCTGGCTGCTGCATTTGCCACCCTAGGCTTATACTCGGGTCAATAACTTTTCCCAGTTTTTTGTGGTAAAATTAGGTGCCTCGGCTTATATTCAAGATGGCTTATACTCGAGTATATACGGTAATTATATGGGGAGATCTCCCATAGACCCAGAAATAATAAGCACCTCAGTGTCAGAGTCTGCTGGTGAATAAGATTGAGCATACTTTTGACCAGTGGTCTCCAAACTGCAGCCCAAGTGCCAGATGTGGCCCTTCGCTTGCCTTTATGTGGCCCCCCCAACTGATACAAGACACGATTTCTCCCTCTGACACCAATGGAGCATAATTCCTGCTACTGACATCACAAACAGGAACATTTTCTCCCATTAACACCAAAAATGGGGCACTATTCCACCCCACTGACACCAGCGATGGGGCACTATTCCTCCTACTGACACCAACGATGGGGCACTATTCCTCTCGCTGATACAGACAATGGGGCACTATTCCTCCGACTAATACCGACAATGGGGCACTATTCCTCCCACTAATACCAACGATGAGGGCAGTGTTCATTCCACTGACACTAAAGATGGCACACTATCCCCCCCTCCTCGATGCCAAAGATGCATTATTTAGCCCACAGATGCTAGAACATTTTTACTCCCAATGTCCACAGTCCAGCCCCCTAAAGTCTGAAGTACTGTAAACTGCCTCTTGGTTTAGAAAGTTTGGAAACCCCTATGTTTTACCTTTGTGAGAAGGAGGCGCAACAAGGTTCTCAAAACAAGACGTAAACCCATCCAGAACATAGGAAAATTCAGCCTTAGTAAGGAAGAGAGAGGCCATTTGGTGCAGAGTTGGGCCTTTGTTCCTTAAAGGGACAGTACACAAATTTTTGTAAACAATGTGTACTGTCTCTTTTAGGACCCCCCCTCCACCCCATATGGGATCCACCTCAAAATCTATGCCAGACCCTTATCCAGTAAATAAGTTCAGTTCACACTACAGGCGGTCCCCTAGTTACAAACATCTGACTTACAAACGACTCCTACTTACAAACGGAGGGTAACCACAGGAAGTGAGAGGAAATCTACCCCCAGGAAGAGAAATTCACTCCTGTTATTATGGGAAAAAGATCCACTGATGCTTTATCACCAAGGCTTGTTTCCACAACAACTCAAAATTTTCAAAATCCAATTCTCATTGGGACAGGAAGTGAGGTAAAATCTCCTGAACAGAAACAGACAGCAAAACAAACCTTACAGGGGTGTTAACCCTTCCCTATACTATCCAAAAAGCTTAAAAATAGTCTTTTTGGCTGAAGCTACACTTAAAAAATGTACCTGTTCCGACTTGCAAACAAACTCAACTTAAGAACAAACCTACAGTCCCTATCTTGTTTGTAACCCGGGGACCGCCTGTACTGTGTTGCAGGGGTGCATGCTGAAAAAAATTCAGGACATGCACTACTTTTTATCAGCGCAAGCTGCAACGCAGTACATAACATTGCAACCTGCTGTGGAGACTAAATAAGAATGACACATTTCCTGTGACATTTCAATAAAGTTTTTATAAAAAAAAAAGTAAACACTGCATTGTTCCCTTTAGAGCACATGCCAGGGGCTGCAATATCTAGCTCCTGTTTTGAACAAGCCCTAGGACTAGGTTCATGTCTATATGCAGTTTGCAGTCCGTTTTTAAAAGGAGTCCGATGCAGATTTGTTCACCAGTTCCGGTGCAAATTTTTACTTGAATTCGCACCTGAACCAAACCTAAAATCATACAGGACTCTTTTTAAAAACGGACCGTGGATGCCCCACATGTGTGAACTGGCTCCATTGCAAGGCGGTCCAGTTCACATGTTATGCGAATCAGATGCAGTTCAAAATGCATCTGATTGGCATATATGTGTATTAAGCCTAATGGCTCGTATGCACTATAAGAAAATTGGGCAAACATTTTTGTCCGAGGAACAGTTGTGCGATTTTCCGATAGTGTGTACACAACTTTTCACAGCCGATCCCGACCTTCAGAATTTCCAAAGGAAAAAACTCCAAAAATGTTATCATATGGCAGGGATATGCAATTAGCGGACCTCCAGCGGTTTGAGACCTACAAGTTCCATGAGGCATAGCAAGACTCTGAGAGCCACAAGCATGACACCCAGAGGCATGATGGGACTTGTAGTTTTGCAACAGCTGGAGGTCTGCTAATTGCGTATCCCTGTCATATGGGAACAGAATGAATGATTTTTGTTTAATGTGTACTGTTTTCATACAAGAAAAGTCATAAACGAAAAACTGAGCATGATTAGAAACAATAAACAGCAACAAAGAAAATCCTTTGCAGTATGTAAATTTTGGTACGTTATTTCCTTCGTCTGTTCCGACTTGCTGTGAAACAAGGAAAATTGGACAATTGTTCGCCCTGATTTTCTTATAGTGTGTACCCCAGTGGAACTTTCGTCAGAAAATGAAGTCCTGCTAGATGACTTCAGGCTGGCCCCCTTTGCAGGTATGGCTATGAAAAACATTAAAAATAAGTGCCAATACTGTTTAACCCTTTAACTGCTAGGTCTGACGGTGGGGGTGCCTACACGTGAAAACGTCGACTGCGATACATAGGTTACATAGCGCACGTACGTTGGAGTGAGAGCAATAATTCTAGCTCCGGACCTCCTCCGTAACACTAATCTGATCTAAGTGTCGCCTATAGAAAAATATAGGGTACTGAAGTTTGTCGCCATTTCACGGGCACACACAAATTTAAAGTTGTTGAAAATTTAAGCAGCTATACTTTACGCTGTTTATACCACCCTGTCTGTTTAATACTCCTATGTGCCCCTGTTTTATATAAATAAGCTGTTCTTTACCAGTTTTCAGAGCGGCGATCTCTCTCCTCTCCTCGTCTGACAGCTGAAGCTAGCGGGCTGAGGATTCTCCACTAATGTCAGTCAGGAGGGGAGGCGGAGGAGGAGAGCCGGCGGGTCATGTGAGTGGCGATCGCCGCTCTGAGAACTGGTACAGAACAGTTTATTTTTATAAAACACAAGCACAGGGGCACATAGGAGTATTAAACAGGCAGGATGGTTGTTCTGTCACATGATTTGCATGTAACATAAATATGCAGCTATAGTAATGTTTTTATAGTTGGTTATTACAATGCCATCTTGTGGTTCTTTTGGATATTACACCTTTCTATTGTATTTTCTAAGTGTGTACCTCCCATCCTCTGTGAGCTATTTCCTCTTCCTAGTTCACTCTACTCTGTACTTCCTGTTCCGGGTGCACTCTGCTATTCTAGTTCCTCTTCCTGTGTCCTCTCTCTCATGAGGTAAAGAATATGGCTACATGCTAGAAGGCCTCACTCAATCTACTCGCATCCTAGGACACATTACTATGTTTTGACCTGCAGTTACCATCTTTTGACCATCTGTCACATTTGTTGTATGCTGTACCTGCTATTCCAATGAATAAACGCTCATGGAAGAAATCGGTAATTGGTGAGTCACTATCTGATAAGAACTGTCTGCGGTGATCATATCTGCTTATACAGGCCAGGCATAGAGGTCTCAACAAGGGATAAGTCGCCATTACAACAGTTAGGAGTCAGAATAATGGTATAAAACATTAACTGAAACTTCAGCAGGAAGAGGGGA
>BLSH010481424.1:883498-895320 GCA_018402905.1 Glandirana rugosa
TCTATGCAAGCTATGTCACTCCCAGCTCTCCTATCTCCTGTGTGCCTGTCTTCAACTCCCCCCTCCCCCCCCCCCTCTCTCTCTTCCTCTTGTAGCTTCTCTCTGCTCTCATAATTAACTCTAAAAGCTCCTATCCCTCTGTATTAAAGTGGTTGTCAAGTCATGGCAACCACTTTAAACTACAGGTAAGCTTACAATAAGGCTTACCCGTAGGTCCAGGAAATATCTCCTAAACCTGTACGGTTTAGGAGATATCACCTGTATCTGCATGTGCCGACGTCATTGGCAAATGTGCACTGAAGAATCGGCACCCGGGGTAGCCCAGGGTGCCGTTTCTTCTCTATTCGTGTCGTAAATGACGGCTCCCATGCACGGGAGTGACGTCAGCGCGCCTCCGCCAATCACAGCACTGGAGCCCACTCCCTGATTGGACGGAGCCACAGACCCGGAAGGATGTCGCCAGTCACAGTGGTGTGCCAAGACTGCTGCAACAGCTTCGTTCCAAGGTAAGCGTTTCATAATGAGCTAGTCTAGTATGCGCTGCATACAAGCTCATTATGCCTTTGCTTTGCAGTTTTTTTTTTGTTTTATTTGGGGGGGTGGGGGCGGCTTTACAACCACTGACCAGCTGACGTCAGCAGCAGTGCTCATCCCCACCCTCAGGAACTCTGCGCTGAGAGAGAAGCACAAAAACGACAACTGATCCTAGTAAGAAGCTGTATTATCTATACAAAGAAGTGTGTGTGTATATATATATGTTATAACACACACAGGGCAACTTCTTGTTATAATACAGAGCGGATGGGAACTTTTTATAAAGTGGCTTAACAAACACTTTAATTTTGTCGACAAAAATGTTTTAGTCAATAAAATTAACACTGCTGCCAGTTTTTCGCTGATGGCACTGCTGGACATCTGATGTACAGGGTGGGCCATTTATATGGATACACCTTGATAAAATGGGAATGGTTGGTGATATTAACTTCCTGTTTGTGGCACATTAGTATATGTGAGGGGGGAAACTTTTCAAGATGGGTGGTGACCATGGTGGCCATTTTGAAGTCGGCCATTTTGAATCCAACTTTTGTTTTTTCAATAGGAAGAGGGTCATGTGACACATCAAACTTATTGGGAATTTCACAAGAAAAATTATGGTGTGCTTGGTTTTAACATAACTTTATTCTTTCATGAGTTATTTACAAGTTTCTGACCACTTATAAAATGTGTTCAATGTGCTGCCCATTGTGTTGGATTGTCAATGCAACCCTCTTCTCCCACTCTTCACACACTGATCGCAACACCGCAGGAGAAATGCTAGCACAGGCTTCCAGCATCCGTAGTTTCAGGTGCTGCACATCTCGTATCTTCACAGCATAGACAATTGCCTTCAGATGACCCCAAAGATAAAAGTCTAATGGGGTCAGATCGGGAGACCTTGGGGGCCATTCAACTGGCCCACGACGACCAATCCACTTTCCAGGAAACTGTTCATCTAGGAATGCTCGGACCTGACACCCATAATGTGGTGGTGCACCATCTTGCTGGAAAAACTCAGGGAGCGTGCCAGCTTCAGTGCATAAAGAGGGAAACGCATCATCATGTAGCAATTTCACATATCCAGTTGAATGGCCCCCAAGGTCTCCCGATCTTAAAACCAAGCACACCATTGTTTTTCTTGTGAAATTCCCAATAAGTTTGATGTGTTACATGACCCCCTTCCTATTGAAAAAACAAAAGTTGGATTCAAAATGGCCGACTTCAAAATGGTCACCACCCATCTTGAAAAGTTTCCCCCCTCACATATACTAATGTGCCACAAACAGGAAGTTAATATCACCAACCATTCCCATTTTATTAAGGTGTATCGATATAAATGGCCCACCCTGTAGAAGAGAAAAAAAGCATGCGTCTCATCTGCTGCATTCAATTTCCTTGGCCGACCACTGTCTACGGTCCCCAACATATTGCCTGTTTTCTTTGTGTTTCCTCAAAATAGCTTGAACAGCACATCTTGAAACCCCAGTCTGCTTTGAAATTTTTGCCTGGGGGAGACCTTGCTGATTCGGTATAACTACCTTGTGTCTTTTTTCTGTGATCAGTCTTACCATGGTGTATGACCTGTGACATGAAAGTCTTCCACAACCCTTAACTTAGTGGCAGCGTTTGGCTTTTTCTCACCCAGATAATGACCATTTCAACCTACATATGAAATTGATGATCATTAGCACCTTCTTGGGGTAATTTGTTAATCATACACCTGACTCTAATTCTACAAAATCCCTGGCTTTGTGCAAATGTACAAAGTATGCATGTGTAAGAATTGATTCTGGTTTGAAGCCAAAGGGAAGTCGCACCAAATATTTGATTTTCGTTTTTTTAATTTTTTTTTTTTCTTCTGTTCACTCACTTTGCATTTTGCACATTGATAAAAATAAACTTGACAGCAGCATTTCAAACCTGTGGTGTGTGTGTGTACGCTATATTGTCAAAAGTGTTGGGACACCTGCCTTTACACGCACATGAACTTTAATGGCATCCCAGTCTTAGTTCTTGGGGTTCAATATTGAGTTGGCCCACCCTTTTGCAGCTATAACAGCTTCAACTATTGTGAGGTCAGGCACTGATGTGGACAAGAAGGCCTGGCTCGCAGTCTCCATTCAAATTCATCCCAAAGGTCTTCTATCGGGTTGAGGTCAGGACTCTGGGGTGGAGGAACTTGACTGACCTACACAAACTCACTCATCCATGTTTATATGAACTTTGCTTTATGCACTGGTGCACAGTCATGTTGGAACAGGAAGCGCCCATTCCCAAACTGTTACCACAGAGTTGGGAGCATGAAATTGTCCAGAATGTGCAGGCCAGTCAATTTCCTCCACCCAAAACTCGCTCATCCATATCTTTTATGGACCTTGATCTGTACAATGGTCCAAATCATTTGGGGAGGGGATTATGGTGTGGGGTTGCTTTTCAGGGGCTGGGCTTGGCCCCTTAGTTCCAGTGAAGGAAACCCTTAGGCCTCATGCACATAGGACGTTAAAAAAGCGTTCTAAAAACATCAGTAGCTTTGCAGTGAGTTTTTCAGGTTTTATCAGTGTTTTGCACTAGCGTTTTTGAGCAGTAGCAGGGTCCCCCGTCCCCCCAATGGATGTAAAAGATCGAAAAACATTGAGTGGCGTTAGAGCGTTTTTGCAGCTGAAAAATGTCTCTCAGAACCCACTAGTCCTTGGGTTTTTTTTTTTTTTTTACAGCTCAAAAACGTCACTGCCCATCAGTCATCAGCCTATGTGTGCGTGAACACATAGGATAACATGGAGAGTTTTAAAATTATATTTTCGCGCTTAGTATATAAATTGGTGTGTAAGACTGCTGCCTTCCCACAATTCCCTAAAAAGGAATGACTAATATAATTGTGCAAAGAAGGAATGGTACTGTCTTTTTGTATTTCTAGAAACTGCCCAGCTTGACCAAGGAGCTATTGTATAAATATATAAATCACACCGAAATGTACAAAAAATATGTATAAAAACATATAAAACAAAAAAAAACTATTATAAATAAGCCAAAATTATAAAAGTATCCAAAAAAATGTCCCCACACTCCACAAATCTAATCCATCCACATAAAAATCCAATGCTTCAAAAAATGGCAAAACATATGAGTGATGTAAAGAAGTAGCAACAAAAAGAAGTAGCAGCAAAAAGGTGGCAAAAAATTAGCAGCAAACAATATATAGGGTAAAAGTGACTTCAGTGTTTCATCTGTATTTATAGCAACATTTGTGATTTCCACGTGTGCTCCCCCTTTTGGGTCCCCACTTACCAGATCTCAAAAGCCCTACAGGGGTAACTCGCATGTGGTAAATGGGGTCTTTTATTCAAATGGATCCAATCCTGTGTTAATGCACCCAAGCTCCGGTCCTCCGCTCACCAGGTGCTCATCAGCAGGGCTCCATATGAGAATAAAGGATTCCAAAAATAGTGTAATTCCGTAAAAAAGAGGTATTTTATTAAGTTTAAAATTGCATGCAGGAGAAAAGGGATTAAAAAAGGTTTTAAAAATATAATCTATATATATAGTCCACAGCTGGTACACAAATCAGGCAGTATGAAACTGCTGATTGAGGAAGGTCAGGACTCCTTCCTCCTTTGCCGATTTGCGCTCCACTGATGTGCGTACCCAGTCTAGGACGTGACGTGCGGCATGTGTTGTAACCCCGCCTTATGCGTTTCGTCATAAGACGTCGTCGGAAGCGCTTATGACGAAACGCGTAAGACGGGGCTACAACACACGCTGCACGTCACGTCCTAGACTGGGTACTCACATCAGTGGAGCGCAAATCGGCAAAGGAGGAGTCCTGACCTTCCTCAATCAGCAGTTTCATACTGCCTGATTTGTGCACCAGCTGTGGACTATTGTATAGATTTTTAAAACCTTTTTTTAATCCCTTTTCTCCTGCATGCAATTTTAAACTTAATAAAATACCCCTTTTTTACGGAATTACACTATTTTTGGAATCCTTTATTCTCATATGGAGCCCTGCTGATGAGCACCTGGTGAGCGGAGGACCGGAGCTTGGGTGCATTAACACAGGATTGGATCCATTTGAATAAAAGACCCCATTTACCACATGCAAGTTACCCCTGTAGGGCTTTTGAGATCTGGTAAGTGGGGACCCAAAAGGGGGAGCACACGTGGAAATCACAAATGTTGCTATAAATACAGATGAAACACTGAAGTCACTTTTACCCTATATATTGTTTGCTGCTACTTCTTTACATCACTCACACGTTTTGCTATTGTGGAAATCACAAATGTTGCTATAAATACAGATGAAGCACTGAAGTTACTTTTACCCTTTATATTGTTTGCTGCTAATTTTTTGCCACCTTTTTTGCTGCTACTTTTTGTTGCTACTTTACATCACTCACACGTTTTGCCATTTTTTTGAAGCATTGAATTTTTATGTGGATGGATTAGATTTGTGGAGTTTGTGGACATTTTTTTGGATACTTTTATCATTTTGGCTTATCTATAATTTTTTTGTTTTATATATGTTTTTATACATATTTTTTTGTACATTTCGGTGTTTATATATTTATACAATCGCTCCTTGGTAAAGCTGGGCAGTTTCTAGAAATACAAAGACAGCGCCATTCCTTCTTTGCACAATTCTATGATGGAGAGTTTGACGGTAGAAAAAAACATCTGCAGCTGAAAACAGACAAACGTTCATTGGGCATAAGGCCTTAAAGCGATTGATTTGTAAAGGCAGAAGGTCTTTTTTATCTTTATGGATAAGCAGCCTCCCTCTCCCCCCCCCCCAGTACTTACCTGAGCCCCATCTATCCAGCGATTGTTGCAGGAGGCACTCGGCTGCCCGGGACGCTCCTCGTTGTCTGAGACAGGCGCAGAGTGCCATTGGTTCCTGCTGCTGTCAAAGTGTGTGTGTGTGTGTCCTGTCACCATCCAACCTGACAGGACTGGAGAGGATCTGCAAGGAGGAATGGCAGAGGATCCCCAAATCCAGGTGTGAAAAACTTGTTGCATCTTTCCCAAAAAGACTCATGGCTGTATTAGATCAAAAGGGTGCTTCTACTAAATACTGAGCAAAGGGTCTGAATACTTAGGACCATGTGATATTGCAGTTTTTTCTTTTTTAATAAATCTGCAAAAATGTCAACAATTCTGTATTTTTCTGTCAATATGGAGTGCTGTGTGTACATTAATGAGGAAAATAAATTAACTTAAATGATTTTAGCAAATGGCTGCAATATAACAAAGTGAAAAATTTAAGGGGGTCTCAATACTTTCCGTACCCACTGTGTGTGTGTGTATGTATGTATGTATGTATGTATGTATGTATGTGTATATTCACCTGCTCTTGCTCACTACAGAGATGGACTAGGGACTATGAACTAAGGCATTTGTAGTGTGCACAAAGCACAGTGCACATGGCTGCAGCTAATGTGCACTGTCCGTTTCAAGAGAGTGGGGAGGAGTGGTTCAGCTAATGGAAGATGTTACAAGGAGGCAGAAAAAAACCCAAAGGATTTGGGCTCCATGCACACTAGCGTTGCACAAATGTTAACCTAGGCTCAGCGTCTAGGAGCAGAAAAATTGTTTTTGTAGGAGTTTCCTGAGCATTTTTCCAGCAGAAACGCTCCTAAATGCTACTAACGTTTCTTGGGCCGTTTTCCCTTTTTACTGCAAAAATGTTAATGCTCTTTATCCAGTGACTTTTCCAGCATTTTTTTAGCTTAAAAAAATGCTAGTGTGCATGGAGCCTTATTGAAAGATAAATTGCACAGCCATTCAGTAGTGAGAATAAGGATATTGTTTTAGCCTCACTTAACTGCAAATTTCCCGGATTTGGCCATTTTGTCTGGCTCGATTTTTATGGATCACAAGGCTGGCTTGAAGTCATTAAAAATGCCACGATAAATCCATGTATTTTTTAACTGGATATTGTTTAAGTATTCTCAGTTATATACTTCCTTGCCTTGCATTGGCTGAGGGCATCCTGTGTCTACAGCTCTGCAACATATTTTTTTTGTTTTTTTGCCATAGGTAGACATTATTACAGTTAGGCGTATGATACTTTTAAGGGTACCGCTCATGCAGAATTATTCTTCTGCATTTTACCTCTAACCAAGAAGAAGCTGAGATGCTGTGACTTTGTTCCATATACCATTCATAAGAATTTTATCAGTTGAAAATATCTCCAACGTGCCGATAAGACTTTATAACTTGCTTTGTAGTGAGCAGTAATAAGGTGTTTGGCTACTGATCTATTTTTAAGCAAATTTTCTTTTTTTTTCTTTTTTTTTTCCTACAATTTTCTGAAATGCAATCCTTACATGTGGCCTTTTAAACCACAATTCTTTTCTGAACTGCGTAGTAAGTCTTGGTTAACATTCCTTGCTCCAGCGATCAGCCCTTCCCAGGTCAAGAAGTTAGAGTATGACTGGGTTGAAAAATTCTATGGGTTAGTCAACAAGGCTGTGCTAGAACTATCTAGTCATAATACAAACTGATTTTGTTACAAATCCATGATAAAATAATAGAAAAAAAAATCTCACATTTTAAGATCCATATTCAGTCTTTTCAGTAACTCCGAGTTCCTGAGTAGCAGTACTAGGCACCATGTTGAGACCTCGTACACTGCTTTTGGCGTGTGTGTGTGTGTTTTGTTTTTCTTTGTTTTTTTTTTTTTTTTGCTGAAGCCCTTGAATGCAGAAAAATTGTGTTCAGACGGGGAGCTTTTGGGCATAAAAAATGACAAACGCTCCTAAATGTTTCTTTTTTTTTTTTTTTTAAAAAGCTAGCAAACTGCTGGGTGAATCTTCTTTTGATCTGAAAGGTAAAGGCATAATGTGCTAGTATGCATCACATATGTGAAACTTGGTCTGAAAACTAAGCATTCCAGAGATGCTATGGCCTCTTCCATCTTCACCTGGTCTTCCTTCCAGGTCCACGGCTCTGGCTGTGTGACTGGCCTGAACCACAATGATATCGCTTTCGCTGCCGTTTGCAGCACCGGACTCTGAAGGAACGGCCTGGGCGGCTGTTCCTTCAGAGCGCATGAGCCGGTGATGTCACTGGCTGCAGTTGTGCTCATAAGTTTAAATACCTTGGCCGAATTAGATTTCTTGGCCATTTTTCAGAGAATATGAATAACACAAAAACATTTTTCACACAATTTATTATCAATCAACTGTTTACTCTTTTTAAATCATAACAACAGAAACTACCCAAATGACCCTGATCAAAAGTTTACATACCCCAGTTCTTAAGACCGTGTATTGCCCCCTTTAACTGGTTCCCGACCGGCTCGCATACTTTTACTGCTGCAGAATGGCAGCGTCCCATAAATCGCCATTTGTAAACAACGGCTTGCGCGTGCACAGTAGCGGGCAGGAGTGTGGCTTGGGTGGACTCTATCTCCGTGGCGAGCTGCGATTTGCCTGGCGGGGAAAAAAAAAACGGGGTAAACACAGCAGTTCCCCGTTCTGTCAGGCAGCATGTAAGAGATCTACTGATCCCTGTCACTGGGATCAGTTAGATCTCTTATGCCCCTGGCAGCCCAGCCCCCTCAGTTAGAACATGCCTAGGGAACACAGTTAACCCCTAGATCAACCCCTGCAGGTTAACCCTTTCCTTGCCAATGACATTTACACAATAACCAGTGGATATTTAAATTTCTGATCGCTGTATAAATGTCATTGGTCCCAAAAAAAGTGTCAAAAATGTCCCACATGTCCGCTGTAATATCGCAGTCCCGATAAAAATCGCAGATCGCTGCCATTACTTTTTTTTTTAACCAAAAATATGAGGTATATAAATCGGGCAAAACTGATGAATAATTTTTTTTATTTTGGATTTGTATTTTAGCAAAAGAAGAATTTTTTTATTTTTATTTTTTTTTTTGCAAAATTGTCGCTCTATTTTTATTTATAGCGGTGATCAGAAATGACACAGAGGTGATCAAATACCACCAAAAGAAAGCCCTATTGGTGGGGAAAAAAGGATGCAAATTTCGTTTGGGTACAATATCGCACGACTGCACAATTGTCAGTTAAAGCGACGCAGTGCCGAATCGCAGAAAGTGCTCTGGTCCTAACGTGGGAAATCCTTCCGGTCCTTAAGTGGGTAACATCAATGACAGCTTGAAGTATTTGTGGATGAGGCTCTTTATCTTCTCAGATGGTAAAGCTGCCCATTCCTCTTGGCAAAAAGCCCAAGAATTTCCAGGAACTGGAGGCCATCTTGCATGAACTGCATGTTTGAGAACTCCCCAGAGTGGTTCAATGATCTTGATGTCAGGAGACTTAGATGGCCACTCCAGAACCTTCACATTATTCTGCTGTAGCCAATAACAGGTCGACTTGGCTTGTGTTTTGGATCATTGTCATGTTGGAATGTCCAAGTACGTCCCATGCGCAGCTTCCTGGCTGATGAATGCAAATGTTCCTCCAGTATTTTTTGATAACCTACTGCATTCATCTTGCCATCAATTTTGACCAAATTTCCTGTGCCTTTTGTAGTTCACACATCCCCAAAACATCAGCAATCCACCTCCGTGTTTTACATTCCTTGTTGACTCCTCTCCAAATGTAGAGTGTATGGTTGTGGCCAAAAAGCTCAATTTGTCTCATCACTCCAAATGACTTTGTGTCAGAAGGTTTGAGGCTTGTCTCTGTGCCATTTGACGTATTGTAAGCGGGATACTTTGTGGCATTTGCGTAGTAATGGCTTTCTTCTGGCGACTCGATAATGCAGCCCATCTTTCTTCAAGTGCCTCCTTATTGTGCATGTTGAAACAGATCTTTGCATCCCAAACAATTTTACTGGCAGTTGTGGCTGAAATTTTTGGTTGGTCTACCTGACCGTGGTTTGGTTTCATCCATTTTCCACTTCTTGATTAGAGTTTTAACACTGCTGATTTGCATTCTTAATTCTTTGGACATCTTTTTATGTCCCTTTCCTGTTTTATACAGGTCAACTACCTTTTCCCGCAGATCCTTTGACCATTCTTTTGCTTTCCGCATGACTCAGAATCCAGGAACTTCAGTGCTGCCCTGGATGTAGGATGCAAAGGTCTGTCCAGGAATCCAGAAACTCATTGACCTTTTTATACACACTAATTACAAGCAAACAGATCACAGGTGAGGATGGTTACCTTTAATAGCCATTCAAGCCCTTTTGTTTCAACCTGTATGCATGTGATCAGGCCCAAAGCACCAGGGTATGTAAACTTTTGATCAGGGTCATTTGGGTAGTTTCTGTTGTCATTATGATTTAAAGAGTAAACACAGTTGATTGATAATAAAGGGCTTCAGCCAAACACCAACCATGAGTGAAAAATGTTTTTGTGTAATAATTCATATTCTTTGTATGTAGGGTATGTAAACTTATGACCACAACTGTATATAGTAAATGTCTCCTAAACAGTTCCCATTTAGGAGATATTTACAGTACCTATGGGTAAGCCTTATAGGCTTACTTACCCATAGGTACAAGTCAGATGGGAGTTTACCCCCACTTTAAAACACAAGGCACGTTTAGCACTTTTTCATTTCACTTATTCGTTTCAATGGCTAGAATAAATTAAAATTCTTTCCAATGAAATAAACTCCCAAACACAAAATGCTGCTAAACGCCCCTAGTTTTTAATACTGATTTTCTCCTATTGGAAGAAACAGCATTTACAATAAACCATGAATCCGAAGCCCGTTGGTGAGCTACTAATGTTGTCTAGCAAACATTGCAACCAAACTAAAAAACAAATGTAATTTTGCCGTAAAGGGAAATATAATGGTTTAGGTTGCATTTGGATTATAATTTTTTTATGAAGATTTACATTAAAGGCGTGTGTGTGTTTGAATATAATGAGTGTTTGATTATAAAGTACACTGTGAAAGGGACGTTTATTTGTGGCTTGAGTTAGCAGCCCATGTAAGCATATGGGGATGCAGTGCCTGCACGGACACAGCCACTTGTTTTTAATTTTTTAATACATTATTTAAGAAAAAGTAAAATGGTTTTATTTTATCCACATTTATTAAGTTTTCAAAAAGTAATGAACTAGAACAGTAATGTAGAGCAGAAGCCCTAAAGAGTTAAGTACAGTAGATGGTGCCCTCAGAGGTTTTTTTTTACATACAGTTTTTATGACGACAGACAAAGCTGTCGTAATATTCAGGGTGAGTTCCAACTAGCACACGTTGATATGGGCTCATCAAGAGTCCTTCAGACAGGAAAGGGAGGGGGAATAAACTTACAAATTAACTTTTGGATGCCATTGGTGAAACTTTTTTTTCCTTTACTTGCCCGGAGACACAACAGAAAATGAGGAAATCTCTCCAAAATTGGGGGGGATGCATACGTTGCCCTTGTTCTGGTTACATCTGTCCCAGTGACAATCGTGATAATTCATTTTATTCCATGGGAATGTTTGGTGCATGCCGATGCCAATCGCGGGTCCCTTACCTCAGCTCCCGGGACAGACTACCCTATTGGCCCTCTGGTTTGACTACACCGCATGGTTTCACTTCCTTGCTCCATGTAAGTGAGTTGGATTGGATTTAGTACTCCTGTTTTCAGACTATGACGCATTCGTCCCTGAAGAGTGATGTGTATTATACATTCTGGATATTCCTGATGCGTTTCAGTCATGACTTTATTTTATGACCATTTTACATTGGTATCATGCATTTTACATGGAGGTGTGTGTGTGTGTGTGTGTGTGTAGGGGTGTGTGTGTGTGTGTGTGTATGTATATGTGTGTGTGTGTGTGTGTGTGTATGTATATATGTGTGTGTGTGTGTGTGTATGTATATATGTGTGTGTGTGTGTGTATGTATATATGTGTGTGTGTGTGTGTGTATATGTGTGTGTGTGTGTGTATATATATATATATATATACGTATGCAGCTGGGAGGCATGAACAGAAGTTCTAATCCTTCTCTACTCTCTCTCAAACTAAAAATGGCAGGAGATTGTGACTGGCTCTCTATGGAGCCTGTTCACACATCGTCGCTGCAGCTCCGCAGCGAATTTGCACAGGAGCCCTATGTATCTTTCAGGTCAGTTTCAGGTCCGAATTCAGCCAAAAATTTGGGCTGAAATCAGACCTGGAACTGGGGATGCACCGGACCCCTGCTGTGAGCCGCATTGGCATTAGATGTGAACCGAGGCTAAATGTATAGCCTATAACACATTATGAAGAGGGAGCATTCGTATCACCCATAGCAACTAGAATTCAGTCGTCATCTGTGTATGTAGGAAAAGGAAAGGAAGGATCTGGATGCTGTGGGCAA
>BLSH010481424.1:900016-913463 GCA_018402905.1 Glandirana rugosa
TAAACTAGTGGAGACCCCAAGAATAAAAAACGCGATATGTTTGTTTTTTTTTTTTTTTAGCGCAAAAAATAAGAACCCCAGAGGTGATCAAATGCCACCAAAAGAAAGCTCTATTTGTGGGGAAAAAAATGATAAAAAGTTTGGGTACAGCGTCGCACGACCGCGCAATCTTCATTCAAAATGTGATGGTGCTAAAAGCTGAAAATTGGCCTAGGCGGGAAGAGGGAATGCGCATGGCACTGAAGTGGTTAAAGGAGCAGGATCCATAATTATTTTTTTTTGGGGGGGTTAACAAACGCTTTAATGAAAATACAAAAAAAATACAAAACCTTTATATAAAAAAAAAAAAAAAAAAAAACTGCCAGACTCTATGGATTACTCAGTCTTTTTTTCTGCCATCACTTTTCTATGTAATGTTTTATGAATTTTTCTGTCTCTAGTGGCTAAATGAACAATACCGTGAAACTCTTGTAGTTTCTTGCCTTTTTGTTTAACACCATTTTTCTCCACGTTCCGTTCATTCGACTGCTAGTCGCTTCTGCTGCAATGGCGCAGAGAGACAGTGTGTTACTTAGATTTCTCTGAATGATGGGTCATTTGGGAAAGAGGGTCCATCTGCTGGTATAGTGTGTATTTATATGTAGACATAGTCTGATAAAAAGGTAAACCAGTATGAGAAACCTAAACATTACAATGTAAACTCCTGTTTTCTGTAATCGCATTGCTATCCCATATAAGAGGTCACCGAAACCACCTAATCCTTTAAATGGGTTCCATCTATCTGTAGCATTATCTCCTCTTTGGCCTCATTTTTTAATTCTTTTATAAACCAAATGGACGAGTTTTTCTGATCTTCATTTGGCTCCATTGTTACTCCAACTTGGTTCCAAATGTGCTTCTTGGGCCTCCTTGCCTTTAATGGGTACATATTTCCATTAGTTCTGGAGTTGTTCAGCGGTGGCTCAGTTTTGGGGTGAAGTGGTTGAATATTGAATGATGAACAAATGCCTAGATGCACTAAACTGTTACCACATAATTTCTTTTATTATGCTAAGAGAAATTATTCTCAAGTGGAATGCACTTTCCCCTCCCTCCATAGGTTCATGGGAAAAATCTATTAACGCTGCTCTTCCTCTGTATAAGTTGGCCTATATAGGCAGGAACTGCCCTAAAAAGTTCAATAGGATATGGCTGCCATGAACAGATTAGTGTGGGTGGGGGGGGGGGGGCAGTTCCAATGCCCTCTTTGTGCGCTGTGGATTGAGTACTGTTATCCTCACAAGTTTTCTATGTGGTGTACATACTTGTCTTATGCTGCTGAGACTTTGCCTCTTCTGCCATTTTCAGTGTAAAATGTACTACTTTTGATTATTTCCATTCTACTGATTTGTGTACCATGCCTTTGTTTCAAAAAAGCAACATTCTGTTTGTTAAAAAAAAAAAATGAAATGTAATAACATGGGATGGCAGGTACCTGAGATATTCACATATTGGGAATTGTGAGCTATTAGTACTGTAATGTTTTTTATTCAAACACTTCCCGCCCAGTCACGTCATATGATGTTGCAGACTTTAAGTGGGGATATCTGAGTGGTGCCTGCAGCTACAGGCACCATTCAGATATCGTCTTTTAGAGCCGGCAACTCCCTGCACCACAAGAATGATCATAGTGGCAGTTCAGCCACTTGATTGTTCTTACAGGCAGTGGGAAAGGGATGCCGTGGCCCAGAGAATGAATCGGTCGCCAGCTGAAGTTGAGCATAGGGATGACTGGTGACCAGATGGTCACCAGTCATCTCTAGGTGTCTCATAGGTCTGGGCGTGACGTATGAAGTCATGTCCGGCCTGGCGGATGTAAACAATCCCCGGGACTCGGCTGTAAAGGCAGAGACTGTTCATTTTTTTATTTTTTGCTGATCTCGGTTTTTCCAGCTTGGAGGAGAGATCTGGGGTCTTATTGAACCCATATCTCTCCATAAAGAGGACCGGTCATGCACTATTCCCATTACAAGTGATGTTTACATTCCTTGTAATAGGAATAAAAGCCATCACAAAGAAAAACATTTTTTCTCCCCTCGCCTTTCAAGACAGCACAATGGAGAGAGCGTAGCTCCACCTCTTCACAGGAAACACTGCTTGACAACGCCC
Source organism: Glandirana rugosa (assembly GCA_018402905.1). Taxonomy (NCBI): domain Eukaryota; kingdom Metazoa; phylum Chordata; class Amphibia; order Anura; family Ranidae; genus Glandirana; species Glandirana rugosa. The sequence continues at coordinate 902,165 of BLSH010481424.1, forward strand.
CTTTAAAAACAGCAGCTTCCACCATGCCATCAGTCTTAGTGTTTCCTCCGCCATGGTGGAATCGCTGCTGGGGAACCAGGAGGTGGCTGCGCTCTCTCCAAGGGAAAGGAGGGTTTTTTTTTTTTATTATTCCTGGTGCAGTACCTGAGTTTGTGGACCAGCCCAGCACCTCCCTGGATGGGAGGGGGGTGCTCCGGTGCCACCTTCCTTCGCCGGCCCATAGGGGTGATGGTCTGCAGGGGGAAACCTGTCCCTGGTGTCCGGAGGCCGCGGGCGTGCTGAGGCGTGCATGCCAGGCTATTCCTGGTGATGCCGGCTTCGGATCCCGGGCAACGTTCGGACGTTAGTTCTGGGGGGCGGAACTTCCGGCAGGGCGTGCGGCTAGTGGTTCCGGCCGCTGGAACGCAGGAGGAAGGGGCGGGTCAGTAGACTGGGACTTCCTTCCGGCCCTCGAACGTGAGGTCGCCGGGAAAAAGGAAAACTTTTAAAAAGCAAAGATTCGGTTCCACGCTGCACGGCTATGGAAATCTCGGAGCAGTCGGTGGGAACGGCGGATGCAGGCGCCTTCAATCCCAGTCATGCCCAGGTAAGAGACACATGGTGGTCTTTTTCTTGCACATGGGTGGTTTTGGTCTGTGTATGGTATGCCTCCCTAGAGGAAGCCTGTGGCTGTCTGTGGGAGATTACACTGTTCTCTAGCAGGCAGCAAGGAGGGTGTGTGTGTGTGTGTGTGTGTGTGTGTGTTTTTTTTACTCCCATGGCTGCTGTTCTGCATTTAGGGTGCAGAGATTTTGACAAAATTGTATATTCATGTCTTCTAGGCCAAAACTTCTGCCAAAATTGGGTCAGGGAGGAAATGCCCTTCCTGCAAGAAAGTTCTAAAAGATTCCTGGCCCAAACCTCTTTGCAGATCCTGCATTGCGGATCTTGTTAAAGAGGAAGCAGCACAGGAGTGCAAGGAGGAGTTCTCTTCAGTTAGGAAGGAATTAACAGAGACAATGGGATCAGTTCGTTCCCTTATTAAGAAACAGGTCAAAACACAGCCAAGGCTCCCGTCCTGATCCTCTGCCATCTACCTCCCGTTAGGAGGAGGAAGAGTCAGAGGAGTCGAGTGGCAGTGTCTCTCCCTCAGAAGACTCGGAGGGGGGAGGACGTGGAAGAGGAGGCTAGGGCCTCTCGTTATAAGCTCACACTGGAGCAGGTGGATAGTCTATTGAAGACGGTATACACCACTCTAGAGATACAGGAGGAAAAAGCTCAGCTTTCGGTTCACGATCGAATGTATCAGGGCATGGAAGGGTCTAAACAGAGTATTTCCTGTCCATAGACTCCTTACAGAGACAATTAAAAGGGAGTGGAAGGATCCTGAAAGGACAATTTTTCTCCCGATCCCTTAAAAGGAGGTTTCCCTTTGATGAGGACGAAAGCTGCGTTTGGAACAAAAGGCCAAAAATAGACGCAGCTTTCTCCCAGGTCTCAAGGCAGACTGATTTGGCCTTTGAGGACATGGGAGTGCTAAAGGATGCCATGGATAAAAGGGCAGACTCCCTCTTGCGGAAAGCATGGGACTCCTTCTTATCCAGCATGAAACCGGCACTGGCGTCCACAGTAGTCGCAAGAAACCTTGAATGTTGGTTAGAGAAATTGAAGGGCCATGTAGAGGCAGGTACTTCTGGAATCCTTTCCTAAGCTATTAAATGCGGTAAAGTATATGGCTGACGCATTAGCTGAATCAGTCAGAATGTCAGCAAGGTCATCGGCTTTAATAAATTCAGCCAGGCAAGCTCTCTGGCTCAAGACCTGGTCAGGCGATTCAGCGTCGCAGATAAAGTTGTGCGGCATTCCCTTTACGGGGGATTTACTTTTTGGGCCAGAGTTGGCAACAGTATTAGACAGAACGTCTGATAGGTAGAAGGCCTTCCCACAAAAGAAGGGTTTGCCACTACGAAAGAATTTTCGTAATTTTCACCAGACCCATAAGGAAAGGGAACACGGGGTCAAAGGAGGGCCTGGGTTCCACAGAAGGCAAGGGGTAGAGGAGTGCTCTTTAGAACCCCTGAACCAAACACCAAGATGCAATGACGATCACCTTCCAGTAGGAGGAAGGCTACAGTCTTTCTTCCAGAACTGGGAGTAAGTGACAAACAGTACATTTGTCTTGAAGATAATCAGACTGGGTTACCACCTGGAATTTTCTCAGAATCCCCCACGGCAGTTTTACATAACAAAGCTGCAGAAGGATCGGAAAAAAGCCTTGGCAATGACGTCCCTACTCAGGGATCTGAAGCAACAGGGTGTCATCATACAGGTCCCAGAAGATCAGAAGGGGGCAGGATTCTATTCTCATGTTTTTCTAGTGAAAAAACCGGCTGGGAATTTTTGCCTAATCCTGAATTTAAAGATCCTGAACCGCTCGATAAGTTACAAAAGGTTCAGGATATATACCATTTTTTCAGTACGGAATCTGCTCACACCGAACTGCTTTATGGCTTTGATCGATCTGAGGTATGCGTACCTACACATTCCCATCGCAGAGTCAGCCCAAAAATTCTTGAGGTTTGCAGTCAGCAGGGAGGGAAGAGTGAGTCACTTTCAGTTCAAGGCTCTGCCCTTCAGCCTCTCATCCTCGCCCAGGATATTTACGAAGGTGCTAGCGGAGGCACTAGAGCCATTGAGGCTGAGGGGTATAACGATCGTTCCCTATCTCGACGACCTGTTACTCTTTGCAGAGTCAAAAGAAGGGCTGTTGACTAATTTGCAGGCAACTCAGGATCTCTTAGGAGGTGTGGGGTGGCTGATAAATTATCAAAAATCAAGCCTGACTCGAACACAAAGGTTGAGATTCCTGGGGTACGAGAGAAATTCATCTCCGCAAAGGATTTCTCCCTCGCCTTTCAGGAAAGAACAATTGAGAGAGCGTAGCTCCACCTCATCACAGGAAACTGCCGTGTCACGCCTCTTTAAAAGCGTCAGCTTCCACCATGCCGTCAGACTTGGTGTTTCCTCCGACATGGTGGAAGCACTGCTTGGGGGACCAAGGGGAGCTGCGCTCTCCCAGTGCCTGTCTGGGTGAGGGAGTGTGGTTACCTTCCGAGATAGTTTTTGGCCAGCCCAGCAGCCTCCCTGCATGGGTGGAGGACTGCTCCGGTGCCTCCCTCCTCTCCGGTTCATAGGAACAATGGTCCGGTTGGTCTTTCCCGCCCCGAGCGTTCGGAGGCCTCGGCGGTGTGTGGTGCATGCCTCGGCGGCATGTCGGATCCGGATCCCGGCCGGCAGGTGATGTCGCGTCCGGGGGCGGGACTTCCGGCGGGGGCGTGGCGGCAAGTGGTTCCGGCCGCCGGGGGACGCAGGGAGAAGAGGCGGGCCTTCTGACAAGGGCTTCCTTCCGCCCCTCACAGCAGGGAAGCTGGAAGGAGTGTATTTAAAGAAGGCAGTGTATACACCGTGGAGCTGCGATGGAGGTGCAGGCGCCAGGGACCCTTGTCAGACTCAGCTAAGAGAGGTGCAGTGGCATCCCTTCTTTACTCACTGGGTGGTTTTTTGCTTGTATGTTTTACTTACCTTCCTATGGAAGCCTGCAGCTGACTGTCCAGGTTACGTCCTTAGGACAGTTCAGCAGGATGAGGAAGCCAATTGTGGTGCTGGGACTCTCCTGTTTGGTGTACCTTATCTCAGTGGAGTGTACGGAGTTTGGGGGTCTTTTTGTGTCTTTCAGGGGAAAGTTGCAGCCAAGTCAGAGAGGGGGTCAGGGAAGAAATGCCCCTCTTGCAGAATCTCGCTAAAGGAGTCATGGCCCAAACCGCTCTGCAAAACCTGCATTACAGGTTTAGTGAAGGAGGAAACTTCTCAAGAATGCAGAGAGCTCCTTTCTTCGGTCAGGAAAGAGCTGGTGGAAACCTTGGGGTCAGTAAGATCCATGATTCATAAACAGGGGTCTTCCCGGTCTAAAGGCTCCCATCCTGAGCCTCGTCCGTCTACTTCCCAGTTAGAGGAAGAGGACTCGGAGGAAGAGAGGGAAAGCGTCCCACCCTCAGTGATAGATTCTGAGGAGCAGGAGTTTGAAGAGGACGCTAGAGCGTCACGCTACAAGCTTTCCCTAGAGGAGGTGGAAGATCTTTTGAAGGCAGTGTATACCACCCTGGAGATCCAGGAGGAAAAAACGCCTTTGTCCATCCATGATAAAATGTATCTGTGCACTGGAAAAACTTTTTTTGTTTTGTTTCTTCCAGGCCCAAAGTGCTCACTGAAACCATTAGAAAAGAATGGAGGGGTTTCGGAAAGGAGCCAGTTTTTTTCCAAGTCTCTTAGGAGAAGGTTTCCATTTGAGGATGATTAAGCCTGCGTCTGGAATAAGAGACCCAAGATAGACGCAGCTTTCTCACAGGTTTCAAGTAAAACGGACCTGGCCTTCGAAGATATGGGGGTTCTCAGGGACTCAATGGATAAGAGAGCGGACTCACTATTGAAAAAGGCATGGGATTCCTCTCTCTCCAATTTGAAACCAGCTATGGCCTCAACAGTTGTGGCCAGGAATTTGGAATCATGGCTGGAAAAATTGAAGAGGCATGTAGAAGCAGGTACATCTAGGAAGGACTTGTTAGATTCCTTTCCTACCCTGCTCAAAGGGGTAAGGTACATGGCGGACGCCTCGGCGGAGTCGGTTTGCATGACAGCCAGATGCTCGGCCCTGATCAATTCGGCCCATAGGGCTGTATGGCTCAAGACTTGGTCAGGGGACACAGCCTCAAAAATTAGGCGCTGTGGAATTCCTTTTACAGGGGATCTTCTGTTCGGTCCAGAGTTAATCTTTCCTGGATCGGACGGCGGACAAGAAAAAGGCTTTTCCACAAAAAAAAAAAAAAAAAGGTGGTCCAAACAAGGAAGAATTTTCATCCTTTTCAGCAATCCTATAAGGAAAAGGATCAGAAGCAGAAGAGGTCGTGGACCCCTCAAAGAGGAAGGAGTCGAGGGGGAGTACTGCTCAGAGCTCTTGATCCAGGAGAGAAAAAGCAGTGACGACCATCTCCCGGTTGGAGGAAGGCTTCAGGCGTTTCTTCCAGCCTGGAGGGAAATAACAGTAAACCCATTCGTACTAAATATAATCAAACGAGGGTACAAACTGGAATTTTTTCAATAGCCTCCAACGTTTTTTCTTGACAAAGATCCGGGATCAGGAAAAAGCCCTGGCCATGACGTTCCTTTTGGAGGAACTGATGCAGCAGGGAGTAATCATCCAAGTCCGAGAGGAAGAGATAGGAGAGGGGTGTTATTCCCACGTATTTTTGGTGAGAAAGCCATCGGGAAGATTTCGGTTGATTTTGAACCTGAAAATCCTGAACAAAGCAATAAAATACAAAAAGTTCAGGATGGACACAATTTTTTTCGGTCAAAAACCTGCTCACCCGCAACGGTTTCATGAGTTCAATAGATCTCAGGGAGGCATATTTGCATAGCGGAGAAGTCACAGAAATTTCTGCTACTAGCAGTAGATTACAGAGCAGGGGTAATACACCTCCAATTCAGGGCCCTACCATTCGGTCTTTCTTCATCGCCGAGGATATTCACAAAGGTGTTAGCGGAAACTCTAGAGCCCCTGAGGCTAAAAGGGGTTGCCATCATCCCCTACCTGGACGACTTGCTGCCTTTCGCAGAATCTGAGATGGAGTTACAGGAGAATCTAAGGACTACACTGAACCATCTGAACAATTTAGGTTGGCTGATAAACCAGCAAAAATCAAATCTGGTGCCCATGCAATGAATTTGATTCCTGGGTTACGAAGTAGATTCCGTAAGTCAGAGGATTTTTCTCCCTGAAGAGAAACTGGAGAAAATACAGGTAGCCATGAAGAAAGGACAAGGGAATCAAGAGATGTCTGTGCGAGAGGCAATGTCGATTTTGGGCTTGCTCACAGCCGCAATTCCGGCAGTACAATGGGCAAAGTTGTACGCTCGCAGGCTGCAGTGGGATATTCTTCGAAAATGGTCCCATCAGGAACCCCTAAGCAAAAAAATAAGGCTAAGCGGAAAGACCAAGAGATCCCTTTGGTGGTGGAGGGATCAGGGGAATCTAATCAAGGGCCTGCCTTGGCGCTTTTTACCGACCCAGCGGCTTACAACAGACGCCAGTGCCTGGGGTTGGGGGGGCGCACCTAGGGGAGCATACAGCCCAGGGCGAGTGGTCCAGGATGGAGAAAAGATCATCCAACTGGAAAGAATTGAATGCAGTTCACCTAGGTCTAATGACTTTCCAGAGAATTTTAGAGGGACACCAGGTTCTAATTTTCTCAGACAATATGACAACTGTCCTGTATCTAACAAAGCAAGGTGGAACAAGAAGCAAGCTCTTGTTAGAACTGACCCTTCAAATACTGTCCTGGGCAGAAAAGCATGTGGCTTCCCTTTCGGCAGTGCATTTGAAGGGGACGAACAATATGCTGGCCGACTTACTCAGCAGGAGGAGAGTAAGGGAGTCAGAATGGGTTCTAAGTCAGGAAGCCTTTCAAGCAATAGTCCAAAAGTGGGAACAACCCACGGTGGACCTATTTGCGAATCAGGACAACGCCAAGGTTCCAAAGTTCTTTTCCCTAACGAGGGCAGACCAAGCGGTGGGATTGGACGCCTTGCCGCACAAGTGGAACTTCCCTCTGTCCTATGCTTTTCCCCCCTTCCAGCTGATCCCAAGGGTGTTGGCAAAGTTTGGAGAAGAAAACACAAATCTGATCCTAGTGGTCCCATATTGGCCGAAAAGACCATGGTTCTCGGTGCTTCTCAAATGGGCAGTAGAACCTCCCTTAAGATTCTCGCGTTCGAAGGATCTTTTGACTCAGGAATGTCTCCTCCACCCGGACCCAGATTATCTCAGCCTGGTGGCTTGGTTTCTGAAAAAGAACTCTTAAGGCGTAAAGGTCTGTCAGAAAAAGTAATTGACACCTTGCTGGCAAGTAGGAAGAAAGTGGCCGCATTGTCGGTTTACTTAGAGAAAACTTTATCGAAGGAACCACTAATGCGTTTTTTCAGGGCCCTGGCCAGAAGTAGGCCAGTTCCCATTAAACATTTCCCGAGTTGGGATCTATCTATTGTTTTGCAAGGACTTTCCTTAGGTCCTTTTGAACCACTGGAACAGGCGGAGCTTAAAAATATTACGTTTAAAAACTTTTTTTTGGGTGGCAATTACCTCAGCTCGGAGAATTGGCGAGCTACAGGCGCTGTCTAGCAAAGAACCTTTTCTAAAATGTTTTTCGGATAGGCTTGTTTTGAGAACAGATCCTGGGTTCCTTCCGAAGGTAGCCTTAGCTTTTCATCGGTCTCAGGAAATCATCCTTCCAACATTTTGTCCGGCTCCATTGGGTCCGAAAGAAGAAGCCTTCCATACCCTGGATGTGAGGAGGTGTCTGCTGAAGTATTTGGAGATAACGAAGCCTTTCATGAAATCTTCCTCCTTTGTCCTAACCGTTGGAACCCGTAAAGGGGAAAGGGCATCCAAGGGCACTTTGGGTAGGTGGCTGAAACAATCCATCAGAGCTGCTTACCAGGCAGTAGGGAAAGAGCCTCCAGAGGAGATTAAGCCTCATTCTACAAGGGCAGTGGCAGCATCGTGGGCAGAGAGAGCGGGAGCTTCGCCAGAACAAATCTGCAAAGCCGCCACGTGGTCCAGCTATTCTACGTTTATGAAACACTATAGACTGGATCCGTTGACGGCAGCGGATCAATCCTTTGGCAGGTTCTGCACGCTGTTGTCCCACCCTGAAGTAAGTACTCGGTTATCATCTCCATTGTGCTGTCCTGAAAGGCGAGGGAGAAAAACCTTAGTTAGACTTACCGGTGACGGTATTTCTCTAAGCCTTTCAGGACAGCAGCTACTTCCCTTGCTAGGTGTTTATATATGTTATTGACTAACCTGGGGTATTAGATGTGTTTGTTTTCCAGCATGTCGGAGGAATGGCGACGTTTGACTGGCGGCATGGTGGAAGCTGACGCTTTTAAGGGGGCGTGACACGGCAGTGTTTCCTGTGATGAGGTGGAGCTATGCTCTCTCCATTGTGCTGTCCTGAAAGGCTTATAGAAATACCGTCACCGGTAAGTCTAAGGTTTTTTCTCCCAGTAGAGAAGAGAGTGAAGATCAGACTAGCTCTAAGATCTATACAGTCCAACCAGGAAATATCAGTTCGCAGGGCTATGTCAGTACTAGGGCTATTCACGGCTGCCATCTCGGCAGTTCCGTGGGCCAGGCTTCATGCTCGAAGGCTTCAGCTAAATATACTTCAGAAATGGTCACATCAGGAGTCATTAGAGAAGAGAATCAGGTTAAGCACAAAGACAAGAAGGTCCCTTTGGTGATGGGGAAACCAAAATAGTTTGTCAGAGGGTCTTCCTTGGATCACGACAGCTACCCAGTACACAACTACAGACGCAAGTGCATGGGGGAGGGGAGCCCACCTTGGAGGACTAACAGCGCAAGGCGAGTGGTCAAAGTTAGACAGCAGAAGGTTGTCCAACTGGAGGGAGTTAAAGGCAGTGCATTTGAGCCTCCTGACCTTCCAGCAGTCCTTACTGGGCCAGCATGCTCGTGTGTTGTCAGACAACATGACATATACCTAAACAAACAGGGAGGAACAAGTCCCTGATGGAGCTGACACATCAGATATTGTCTTGGGCAGAGGCAAACTTGGCCTCACTCTCCGCAGTTCACCTAAAAGGAACGGAAAATCTCCTGGCAGATTTCCTCTGCAGGAGGAGGGTCAGAGATTTCGAGTGGACACTAAACGAAGAGGTGTTCCAGATGATTACAGAGAGTTCAGGACAACCGACTATAGACTTGTTTGCGAACCAGGAGAATACAAAAACTCTGGCATTCTTTTCTCTCAGGAAGGTAGATCAAGCGATAGGCCTGGATGCCTTAGCCCACAAATGGGGAGAAGGTCTGTTCTATGCCTTTCCCTCTCTACAATTGATTCCTCAAGTGTTGGAAAAATTCAGCAGAGAGGCGTCGGATCTTATACTGATTGCTCCCTATTGGCCGAAAAGAGCTTGGTTCTCCACCCTGGTGAACTTAGCAGTAGAACCTCCGTGGAGGCTGCCAATCAGGAAAGATTTGCTAAGCCAGGGGGAGTTGTTCCACCCAGATCCAGCGTACCTAAACCTCACAGCCTGGCTTCTGAGGAGGACTTACTGAGGGGTAAGGGACTGTCGAATTTAGTCGACACCCTCTTGGCAAGTCGAAAGGAGGTAACGATCGATTTATTACAAAGTCTGGAAGTACTACAACACCTGGTGTCCCAGCAAAAACTTTGACGTTGATAGTTCAGTTTCAGTCTTGAGTTCCTCCATGAGGTAATGGAGAAGAAACTCGCAATTAGTACGCTTAAGGCATAGGTGGCTGCCTTATCGGTTTTCCTAGAGCGGTCTTTATCTAGGGAACAGTTAATAATTAGGTTTTTTTAAGGCCATGTCTAGAATCAGGCCAGCATTGATTAAAGTTTTCCCGAGCTGGGATTTATCTTTAGTTTTACAGGGTCTCAGGGACACCCTTTGAGCCATTAGAAGAAGCCACATTGAGGTCCTTGACTGCTAAGACAATCCTGTTAGTGGCCGTAACCTCGGCGCGCAGGATTAGTGAGATGCAAGCCTTATCAATCAGGGAGCCCCTTTTCAGAGTTTTTCCAGACAGAATAGTTTTGAAAACTGACCCAGCCTTTCTCCCCAAAGTAGCAACGTTTTTTCATCGTTCGAAGGAGATCGTTCTGCCAACTTTTCCTGGACCTACAGGGCCAGGGGAAGAATCTTTTCATACCCTGGACGTTCGGAGATGTCTCCTAAGTTATCTTGAAAAAACTAAGGTATTCAGGAAGTCATCTCTGTTCATACTAACATGTGGAGCACACAAAGGGGAAAAGGCCTCCAAAAGTACTTTAAGTAGGTGGCTTAGACAAGCTATCGGAAGCTTACCTCGCGGTAGGAAAAGAGCCTCCAGTAGGAGTCATGTCCCATTCCACACGGGCAGTAACATCTTCATGAGCAGAAAGAGCCGGGGCATTGCTGGAGCAAATTTGCAAAGCGGCCACCTGGTCCAGTTTTTCGACATTCATGAGGCACTACAGATTAGACCTCCTGTTGGCTTCAGATCAAGCCTTCGGCAGAAAGGTTTTACAAGCTGTGGTCCCGCCCTGAAGTAAGCTCTTGGTTATCGTCTCCATTGTGCTGCCCTGAAAGGCGAGGGGAGAAAAACCTTAGTTAGACTTACCGGTAACAGTATTTCTAAGAGCCTTTCAGGACAGCAGTTACTTTATATATGAGATATAATCGCAGGTGCTCGATGTGTATTTGTTTCCCAGCATGTCGGAGGAGTTCTTTAAGATGACTGATGGCATGGTGGAAGCTGCTTTTTTTTAAAGGGGTGTTGTCACTCAGTGTTTCCTGTGAGGAGGTGGAGCTACGCACTCTCCATTTTGCTGTCCTGAAAGGCTCTTAGAAATACCGTTACCGGTAAGTCTAACTAAGGTTTTTTAAAGAGACAGTGTAAAAATAAAGTTAAAATCATTAAAAGAAAAAAAAATTTAAAGCACCCCAGTCACCGCGAGCTTGCCCACAGAAGGGAACGCATACGCAAGTCGTGCCTGCATATGTAAACAGCGTTCAAACCACACATGTGAGGAATCGCCGTGAACGTTGAAGCAAGAGCAATAATTTTAGCACTGGACCTCCTGTAAGTCTAACCAGGTAACCTGTAAAAAATTTTAAAACTTCGCCTATGGGTATTTTTTAGTACCGAAGTTTGGTGCCATTCCACAAGTGTGCGCAATTTTGAAGCGTGACATATTGTGTATCTATTAACTTGGCGTAACATCCTCTTTCACATTATGCAAAAAATTGTAAGTTTTGCATTTTTAGTTAACACTTTTTAAATCTCACAACTTTACCACTACTTTGTAGATAATGAGTTTGGAGAGTTTTGTTAAGTGCTTCCATCATCTTTCATCACTTCTCCTGTAAAGTGGGTTCCACTGTCCATCCCAATAGTTTCAGGAACTCCATATCTGCTAACTTTCATGTAAAATATTCTTTGCTGTGCTTCACATTTACTTTAGCTTCTGGCCAGGCCTCAGGCCAACCTGAGAACATATCAAAGCAAACTAGCGCATACTCGTAGGTCCCTATTAGCATCTGAATAAAATTCTATATGAATCCTTTGAAAAGGGAAATTTTTGTTTAGGGGAATGCTTTTGGAGAACTTGGGCTTCCCTGCATTGTACAGAGTAAGTGAGACATGAAGCATGAAACCTGGTTGCAAATGTAATAAATC